>JASVER010000181.1:385521-397734 GCA_030449065.1 Oceanodroma leucorhoa | reverse complement strand
CATGCATTCAAGTACCTTCACATCCTTTTTAAATGGTGGGGCCCAGAACCACACTTAATATTCAAAGTGAGGCCACACCAGCACTAGATAGAGCTTGATAATCACCTCTTTTGACCGGCTGGTTTTGCTGTTTGATGCACCCCAGGATGCGGTTTGCCCTCTTGGCTGCCAGGGCACRCTGCTGACTCCTGTGGAGCCTCCTGTCAACCAGCACCCCCASGCCCCTTTCCGCAGGGCTGCTCTCCAACCACTCCTCTCCCAATTTAGACTTGTGCGCAGCGTTAGTCCGTCCCAGGTGCAGAATCCGGCATTTGGTCCTGTTAAATTTCACGCTATTGATGGTTGCCCAGAGCTCCAATCTGGCCACATCCCTCTGCGCAAGGCCTCTTGTCCCTCGAKAGAGTAAAGAGCACCTCCCATTTTAGTATCATCACCAGACTTACTAACCATGCATTCAACTCCTGCATGCAGATCACTGAGACAAATATTGAACAGAACTGGCCCTTGAATTGAGCCCTGAGGAACACCCCTGGTGATTGGTCACCAGCCAGATGTATCCCCATTCACTGCAACCTTTTGAGCCCTGCCCTTCAGCCAGTTCTTCATGCAGTGCACCATCTACTTGCTTTTTGGCATGTGCGTTTTTGGGGTGGTTGGCGGTTTTTCCTCCCTTTGTCTTTTGTTTTATTTTTCTTTCTTTTCTTCTTTTCTTTTCTCCTTTTCTCTTCTCTTCTCTTCTCTTCTCTTCTCTTCTCTTCTCTTCTCTTCTCTTCTCTTCTCTTTTTTCTTCTCTTTTCAACTGGCCTCTTAATTAGTGGACAAGTCTGTTTTGGAGAAGTGGAATGAAACCTTTGACCCACCGAATTCATTAGGGAAATTTTGTGTTCACTTTTGGTTTCTTTCTGCACCAAAATTTTGTGTGTGTGTRGTTGGAATTGTTCAGATAGTATGGAAGAAATAAATATGCATTGTCAGTTGTGCAAGTTGCAGACCTGCATTTGGAAATCTGCAAGGAGATGGATTTCTGCAGCTGCTCAGAATGCAATGAAGTCAGTAGTCTTCATAGAGTTTCAGCATTTGATGTATTTCATCTTCGTGGTGGATAACCTTAGAAGTTAAACAGTGMGAATAATCTGTCATAGTATAGCAAATTTTAAAACTGAATATACATATGTAAATATATATGTCTGTTCAGCAAGAAAAACTTCATAGACCTCTTGGATGTCACTGTTTTAATTTGATCCATAGATAATTTAATGCTTTTCTGTTCACAGAGAACCCTGTGGAAATGAGAGGGCTGCCTGAATGTAAAAGAGGGTATAATTTGTCTGTCTTGCTCAAGGAAATCAACGTTCTGTTTGTTAAATATGGGGAAACCTAATAAAATAAATGGGAAAGTTGTTCATAATTAGAGCAGGCACTTGAAGATCTCTAAGCAGTTGATTGCTAAATTGTTTCCACTGCAGTCAGTACTTTCACTTCAGACTTACTTATTTTATTCCAGATGTCATCTTTTTATACGATGGTGGAGAAATCTTTAAAATTCTACATAAAACATAGTCTAACAGCTAAGTGTCCAGCAAAGCTGCATGAAATGCATGTGTACTTACCAATAGAAAAGATGATGTATGTGTAAAGGAGAACCATTGACAGAAGCCAAAGTGCAGGCCCAGGCCAAGTATGCTGGAGTGTATGGGGAAGCCGTAATTGACTTCTGCAGTAACCGACTTGACCATATGTGGAACCTTGCCTGATCAAGCTTAGTATTCTCTATAATCCCTAACTATCAGGCTGTCYCATGTGAATGGAGATGGTTCCTTGCAAATAAAATTTCTCATTGCTGTGGAAAGCAGTTAGCTGTCATCATGGATGCCTTCTGTATATATTTGGAACCTCAGTAGGAGCAGAGACGGTGTAATGCATCTTTTCCCAGGTAGGATATAACAAAACCACTTAGCCATTCAATTCTGTTGGACCCAAGCTACAAAGTCCAGTTATGCACAATCACGAATTTTTCAGCATCTCAGAAATATTAATTTAAAATATATCATTTCTACATTATGAAATGTCTGTTAAATTTATTAATAGGTAGTGCTATATTTCTGAGTATTATTGGAGTAGATGGGACAGTATAAGCTTTCAATGAAAAGGAAGGTAATGTTAGACCTAGTAAAAAAGCATCTTCATTTTCATGTATGCCACCCTCTTCTCCAAATTCTGTGGTGGTTTCTGTGCATGGTCTGATTTCTGTATTGAGGCATAAAAAGAGTATGCAGGAGAAAGAGGTTTATGGAAATACACATTTTTCTGCTTTTCTTTCCATGAATCCTATGGCTGCTGATGCTAGAAAGAGTTTTCTGAAAGTAAGAATCTGTTGGATATCTGCTAGCAGGAAGCCAATGAGGCAGCTGGTACAACATCAGGGTTTCTTAGCGTGTTGTTTCTATACAGCACTGTCTTTGAGATATATGACACTGAGGGTACTACTTTCACAGGATACATACTGCAAGGATAGCTGGAGTTTCTGAAAATCCTGATTTGCATTTCCTTAACAGAACCATTTGCATAAAAGCTCTCTGTTCCTTTAGTACAGAAGGAAGTAGTGGAAGTAGTGGCCCCTGCAATGAGTTAGAGTGTTTTAATGATGGTTGTGTAGGTCCTGAGATGAGAGGGAAAGAGAAGGTCACATCCYTTGGTTATAAGGAAGTGAAAAATTTCACATTCAAGAATTTCTGGAGGTTGAAAGTTTCTTGTTGGTCTAGCATGATTTTTATTCCTCATCCTTATTGTACTTTTAATTTTTTAATTCAAAGAATTAAACTTGTGACATTTACTACTCATAAGTATATATGGGATATTTGTCTTTTCTCAGGACCAAGCTATGCCTTTTCCTGTAATTTAGCATAGCAAATTATGATTTCTGTCTTCTACCTTAGGTTTAGATTGAGACAGAACTAGATCACAACATTCAGGAAAGGAAAAACTTTTAAACAGACTTTATTAAAGTTGCTGACTTTAATATGAAGTCTAATTGTCTTTTTCTTTTCTCCTGATGTCACTCTGTGCCACATTTCAAACCACAGGTGTGCTAAAAAGCTTTGTATAGAATGTGTTTTAAAACAATGCATGGCTGCTTTATGATAAATGAAATCGCAAAAGCACTGTGTGTACTGTGTAGTTTTAAGTCATGCTTCATTTGAGAGATTAGAAATAAAGACATTCAAGACATTAGAATTCTTCTGTCAGTCACAACATGACTAAACATTCTACTGTCTATCCTGTGACAACTCATGGCAGTGTTTTTTGAATTTTCTAATGAACAAGTGCTGAAATGTCAAAAAAACAAGAAACATGATGTTACACTAAACTACATATGACGGTAGTGTTTTTTATTTAGTTAGGCGATGCCTCAAGAAAACATGCTTAAGTTTACACGGCAATCTTCAGGTGGGATTCTTAAGTTTAAATGCAGCTTATATGATTCAGAATAATGATGAAATTATTACAAACTCTCAAGAGTGTGCATTAAAACTTTGAACTGTAACTTCTCCAATCTGGAGACACCTTTGAAAGCAAAATGAAAAAGAGTATTGGTTAGGAATGGAATTACCCAGATTTCTCTTTCCCAGTGTTCAGCTGCAAATAGCCAAAAAGCCATTATCCAAAGGAAGCTACATTCTTGAAAATGGAACAGGGTACTTAATGGAAACATGTCTTTTTTAATTCTTCACACCAATCTTTTCAGGAGGTTGCCTAACATTCAGTTTATTGATGCAATAATTAGAAAGACTACTTCAGCGCACTATAGTCCTTTTCCTGTCTGTCCAAGGAGAGGAGTTAGCAGGATGCGAGAGAGGAGAGTGGAGGACATTGTTCTTGAGAGAATTAAGTTGGGTCAGTGAAGAGTATGTTGAGGATTCAAGCAGTCAAAAGCTGATGGGAGAAAGAAAGGTGAAGTTTGTTTAGTGGTAACAGTTGAGACCTTAGTCATTGAGCATTAGTCATCTTTCTGCCTCTTCAGCAGAGTAGAAATTAAAACTGACGTGACTTTTCAGTCAAGATAGTTCAGGAAATGGTTTCTTAAGGTTCAAGCTAACATAGTGAAAGCCTTGAAGAGCCCTTTTCTTCAAGATATCCTTTCAAATAATTTTTTTACACAGTGGTAGTTTTTTTAGTGATTCCAGGAAGCCCTGTTTAGGATCATAGCTAAGGAATTGTGCTATGTTGTTTTGTAAAAGAAAAAATCAGGCAGTAGTTGATTTCTTTTAAGTGCATATGCTCCCATGATACGCTAAAATTAACTGAAAGACTTTTTAAGGGAGATGCATGCGTTTGATCTTTCCAGTTGTATAGTACCAGGTTATATATGAGGCCACTCCCGAGAAGGTAGAATCAGTTGTTGATTCTTCAGTTATTGAACTGCAAAAAAAATTTCCAGCCCTTGCCCATATTCTGTTCACTGTGCTGAAAACAACCATACTGTTAATTCTTTTATGTCCTTTGTTCTTGACTTTAATGTTCCTTAATCTAAACTGAAGTACAATTGCCATCTGTTAGACCAGGCACTTAAATGATCCGAGTCCTCCTTCATATGGCTGTACTGTTTCACATTACTTATTGTTCCTTTCAATATATGATCATTTTAAAACTCTTGTTTCTATTAACACCCATATGAGGCCATTTTCCACATTAGGGCCCAAATCTGATTTAAGCTTTTCCCCTCAGGCACTGGTTTTCAGCATAACAATGTTTTCTGTTGCTGCAGTCTTTTTTCTTTGAAGGCATGAGTGATCTGCATTCTGTTTCTCAAGATACTCTTGGCATTAACTTTTTACGTGTAACTGTGTGAATGGTCTGAAATCACCTCTAGTAATCCAGAGAAGTCGTCCTCTGCTTACCACTTCAGTAATGTCCGTTCAGGTTTCTAACAAGTTGTGTTGGAACAGCCATTTCGTTATCACTTCTCTGATAACA
Organism: Oceanodroma leucorhoa; assembly: GCA_030449065.1. Taxonomy (NCBI): domain Eukaryota; kingdom Metazoa; phylum Chordata; class Aves; order Procellariiformes; genus Oceanodroma; species Oceanodroma leucorhoa. The sequence continues at coordinate 392,760 of JASVER010000181.1, read as the reverse complement.
GTTGGTTTCCTGAAAACTTTATTTTGGTCACTTCTTTCCACTGTATCTTGTAAAGCATCTTTATGTATTATATATTGATTTAAAATATTATAAACTTATGTCATTGTGGTGGTTTAACCCGGCAGGCAGCCAAACGCCACACAGCCGCTCGCTCACTGTCGTCCCCCCCCCGCAGCAGGATGGGGAGAGAATTGAAAAATAAATTCACGGATTGAGATAAAGACAGTTTAATAGAACAGAAAAGAAAGGAATAATAATAATAACAATGGTAATAATATAACAGTGATACAATATACGAAATGAGTGATGCACAATGCAATTGCTCACCACCCGCCAAGACAATGGCCAAAACCGATCGGCACTTCCTGGACCCCCCCCCCATTCATATACTGGGCATGACGTCACATGGTATGGAATACCCCTTTGGCCAGCTGGGCTGGCTGTCCCGGCTGTGCTCCCTCCCAGCCTCTTGTGCGCCTGGCAGAGCATGGGAAGCGGAGAAGTCCTTGAGAAGTAGATTACCTAGCAACAACTAAAAACCTCAGTGTGTTATCAACATTCTTCTTATACTAAATCCAAAACATAGCACTAGGAAGAAATTTAACTCTATCCCAGCCAAAACCAGGACAGTMATTCAATATCACAGTAAGTTCACAAAATAAGAGTTTTCTTCTTGCTGAATTGTTAGGAAAGAGACTACATAAATACAAGGGGAAGTGTACAGTTTCATTGTCTCAGAAGACAATGTCTGTAAGTAAAAAGGAAAATATCCAATCAGTAGTTGGTAATTAAATTTGATTCATTATTATCTTGATGAAGAAACAATGAAAGGAACAGTAGAAGGAGAAAATTACTGCAGGAATGGTTGAATTACGTTTTGGGATTGATCCTATTCCCCACCTAAATAGATTAAGAAACTCACTGACTTTGATTTCAACAGAATTCAGCCCATAAGAACACTCTTCATTTACTCCTTTTTTTTTTTCTTCTGGATAGTGGATTTTTCCAATCTAAGCCCCATTTTCTACATTAGTAAGATGAGAACAATATAATTCATATTACCAGAGTAACTTTACTGCAAAATTGACGTTTGCAAATCTCAGGCGAGATTGTCAAAACACTCATTAACTTCAATCAATTCTACATTTTTCATTTTTATAAACCAACTGTAGCTCCTTTGAAGTCCGTAGCAGAATTAGGTTCAAATTGCTATATATAGTTTTAAACTTTGATATATATACGCATATAGAGAGATAGTAAAAAAAATCAGGGAGAAGAGTGTACTATCTACTGTAATTTTTTTCACATCAAGTGTATGCATCAGATCTTGTGTCTACAACATTGCTACAAAAAATGCTTAGTTTAATCACATTGCTAATGACTATTGTGGTACCATTCCACACAATTCAACAGAAATTGAAATACCAACTATGTTCTCATCAGAAAATAAAATTGGAGATTTCATAATAGGAGATTATTACGATTGTAATTTTTATCCTTCCTAGAAGGCAGTCCACTTTGAAATGGGCTGTCTTGTATTGAGTGATTTGTAGCGTAGCATATTGTAGAACACATTGCAGTAATCTAATTTGAAGTGACAAATGCACTGATGATGGTAAAAATCATGATGTCTAGTAAAGAGCTATCTCCAGGCTGACATGTGTGAAGGAAACGCATTACTAAATGTTGATGCAATACAGTTGTCAAATAGTAGTTGGAAATCCAATAGGGCCCGCAGGCATCAATTCTTAACAACGAATGCAGAGCACCCAGCAGCAGATGGAGGTGGACACAATTTTTATTACATCTTGAAATGACTTCCCTCTGTCTTTGTGATAGGTATTGCCTTACATGTATGTTCACTGAGCTTTCAGCTAACTATCCCATCCTTCCATGTTATCTGAATGCTAAATGTGCGCTGCTGGTTCAAAGACGACACAGATGAGAGGTAAGAGCAGTGTAGTACTGGTCATCAGCGCAGACCACTTATCCTCGCTCGTCTTCCTACAAGTTCATGCCAAGTACGCGTGCCAAACAGGAAGAGACTTGGGATAAAACTATTGTCAATGAGCAACATTTTGGATAAAAAGTAATTAGCCACTATTGTGTTAGTGATCAAGACGACAGCTATCTAGAAGAAATGCCATCAGCTCGAGGGTTAAAGTTTCTAGCACATCCATTTCGCCTATGCCTGATGGACAAAGCACACCATGAATATTGGTGTAGACTTGCAATCTTTCCTTTTGGACTTGTAAATAATGACAGTCATCAAAGGAATATGAATTATTTTATATGCTCAGGTTTTCTTGAAACCATCTTCTCTGAGGCTTCAAACAGGAATTAAGGTGTGGTTGAGTATGATGAAAGTAACCATACCGGATGACATTTATCAAGGCTGTCAGCCAAATTTTAGGTCATGAAAGTGTGTCCATCAAAAAAGCCACTGATCTATTTCATCAGAGAGAGAGAGAGAGAGAGAGAGAGAAAGAATGATCGTTTCTGAGAAATAAAACTGTTTTCTGATTTCTTGAAAATACTGGTTTCTAATAAAATAATATCTTAAGAACATAAGCCCATTAATGCCAAAAAAGTAAAACTCTAATAGTGATAACTATAACTGTAGATTAAAGTAAAAGGGAGAAAACATGTTCATCCCTGCATTATGTTTTCTGAAGTTTATTTTCCAAACTTATTTCCAGTTAATTATCATTACCAAATATTACTTGATTTGCTTGTCAGAAGCAAGTTTTCTTGCTTGACCACCAAGCAAATGAATGAGGAAAGTTCAGTAACAGGAGAAACTGAGTATTTGGAAAATAGTCAGTGATATAGAGTAGTGTTAAATACTATCACCACCATCACAAAATATGTTGAATATGAAGTGGGAAAAATCACTTATGTTAATATTTGATTCGATCATTTGAATAGCTGGTGATCAAGGAAATTTTAAAATTAATTTCACTTGTTATTAGTGAATCATTACTAATCATTATTAATTAATTATTAGTCAACCATTTCACTTTTTATTAGTGAGAAACAACTAGTGAGTGGGCAGGACTGTAAATAAGTCATTGCAATTGAAAGGTGTTTTCAGTAAAGTAAATTATGTCACTTTAATTTCCTTTTGAGGAAAGAGGTGGTCATTTTCCTTTTTTTAAAAAAAACTAATTTTTAAATTAATGAACTTAATCTTACTATAATATCTATCTGTGGGAGAGGAAGCACTTCACCATAGAGTAATGTATAGACTAAATTACAGGGAGCCTATTTTCTCTATAATGTCTTAGYAGTTTGGATCGAATTAGATTGTTCTTAGTGAAAACCATTATGAATTGTATTAAGAATCTATGGTTACTGGTTTTCTGCATTCTATTGAAAGAAAATTAGGCTCCTTCATGGCTAAAATCAAAATAATGAAAAGAACAACTTTTTCATATCTGTTTTCCTGTACAACTGGAACACTCTATGTGAGATTAAAAAAGAGCTAAGAAGAAATGCATTTGAATGAAGAAGTGGTCATCTGGGAGAGCCTTATCTCCCTGATGTGTTAGCAATTAGCTGGTGTTGGTACTCTGTCCTCCAGTGGGAAAGCTAGTATCAGCCTAGTGAATGCCGTTAGGAGCTCTTATGCTTCCACGTCTATGGGAAGTATCCAGTCTCTTCTGCTGAAGGCAAAATTCACTTTGTCTTAAAATATGGACAGTTAGAGGGGAAGAAAGGGGACAGAGTGGGACAGGTGTTACGTTTTCAATGCATACATTACTTTTCTGGTTAACCTTGCTACAAAAAGAGTTTATTGCAAATCTACAATGAATTCTGTTCTCCACTTAAAACTAGGATTCAACAACASTGCTTATAAGGAAAGAATAATAGATCCATCCCAAATTTATAACACTCATCTCAATGACAGAATTCCTTTTCTGAGACTTCACATGTAAATCATTTTCTTACAATGGGGCTAAGAAGTGTTTGGGGTTTTTTTAAGTGATTTTTTTAAAAAATCAGTATTTCTTAGAATAAATTAACAATGGAATAATGCAGACTGCTCCAACTTTCMATATATCTGAAATTAATTGAAAACTGTCCATAGGATTAACTTTGGGCAAAAATGGGATGCAGTTAATCCAATTAGCAATGATGCTTTACCTAATTATGATTGTAAAATCTRTTCTTCAGTCAGGTCAGCAGATCAGGTAATTCTTGTCTTCTCAATGTTATTGTGATATCAAAAGAAACCCTCTTGCTATCCAGCCTAGCTCCCTAAACTACATCACAACTGAGAATTCYCTTGGGTTTTATGAGTTAATGATGTAAGATTGACCAGAAGCGCAAATTGTACATAAACGTGAAGATTTCTACTGTGTACTTTTTTGCTCGACTGCCATGTCTTTTCCCAAAGTTCTGTGGCTCCATATGAGTTTYAAATTCAAGACAAAGCCCAGCACTTACATTGGCTGACTGGACTACTCATTGGACTAGGGTATTTTGACCAGCCTCAAGTAAAACTCTACACAGTGGGCTAAGGTGCAGAAGTACATTATCAGAGCCCCCAGGAAATGGCGGCTGTCCCAGGCAATATCACAAAAAAACCACTTTTTTTCTCCTTTACTTTAAATTTCTCTTACACCCTTTTCTGTAATATTATTGCATTTTTGTAATTTAAAACATACTTAGATTTCCTTTAAACATTAGCTTTTAACTTCCTGTTAATATGTCTGCAATAAAGAAATATTATGAGAATACTATAATTATCCTTAAATTATCAATAACTACAGGAGGAGCTGGAAGCCATTGTGCAGCAGGACAGCTATGACTTAGTCGCCATCACAGAAACATGGTGGGATGACTCTCATGACTGGAGTGCTGCGATGGATGGCTAYAAGCYCTTCAGRAGGGAYAGGCGARGAAGGAGAGGCGGTGGGGTGGCTCTGTATGTTAGGGAGTGTTTCGATTGTACAGAGCTCAACAACTGTGATGATCGGGTCGAGTGCTTATGGGTRAGGATGAGGGGGAAGGCCAACAAGRCAGATATCCTGCTGGGTGTCTGTTATAGACCACCCAASCAGGATGAAGAGGCAGACGAAGCATTCTACAAGYGGCTGGCAGAAGTCTTAGGATCGCTAGCCCTTGTCCTCGTGGGGKACTTCAACTTACCCGACGTCTGCTGGAAATGCAACAYGGCAGAGAGGAAACAGTTTAGGAGGTTCCTGGAGTGTGTGGAAGATAATTCCTGAAGCAGCTGGTAAGCGAGCCTACCAGGGGAGGTGCCTCACTTGACCTGCTGTTTACCAACAGAGAAGGACTGGTGGGAGATGTGGTGGTCAGAGGCCGTCTTGGACTTAGCGACCATGAAATGATAGCATTCTTGATTCTCGGTGAAGTAAGGAGGGCGGTCAGCAAAACCACAACCATGGACTTCTGGAGGGCGGACTTTGGCCTGTTCAGGACACTGGTTGAGAGAGTCCCTTGGGAGGCAGTCCTGAAGGGCAGAGGGGTCCAGGAAGGCTGGACATTGTTCAAGGAGGAAGTCTTAAAGGCGCAGGAGCGGGCTGTCCTCATGTGCCACAAGAAGAGCTGGCGGGGAAGACGACCGGCCTGGCTGAACAAGAAGCTTTTGCTGGGACTCAGGGAAAAAAGGAGAGTCTATCACTGTTGGAAGAAGGGGCAGGCAGCTCAGGAAGAGTACAGGGATCTCGTTAGGTTGTGCAGAGAGAAAATTAGAATGGCAAAAGCCCAGCTGGAACTCAATCTGGCCACAGTCGTAAGAGACAACAAAAAATGTTTTTACAAATATATTAACGACAAAAAGAGAGCCAAGGAGAATCTCCATCCTCTACTGGATGCCGGGAAGAACATTGCCACCAAGGATGAGAAAAAGTTGGAGGTACTTAATGCCTTCTTTGCCTCAGTCTTTAATAGTCAGATTGGTTATCCTCAGGGTGTTCAGCCCCCTGAGCTGGAAGACAGGGATGGAGAGTGGAATACGGCCCCCATAATTGAAGAGGAAGCGGTTAATGACCTACTATGCCACCTGGATGCTCACAAGTCTATGGGGCCGGATGGGATCCACCCGAAAATACTGAGGGAGCTGGCGGAGGAGCTTGCCAAGCCACTCTCCATCATTTCTCAGCAGTCCTGGTCAACAGGGGAAGTCCCAGATGACTGGAGGCTTGCCAATGTGACACTCATCTACAAGAAGGGCCGAAAGAAGGATCCGGGGAACTACAGGCCTGTCAGCCTGACCTCGGTGCCGGGGAAGATTATGGAGCGGTTTACCTTGAGGACGCTCACCAGGCAGGTGCAGGACAACCGGGGGATCAGGCCCAGCCAGCATGGGTTCATGAAGGGCAGGTCCTGCTTGACCAACCTGATCTCCTTCTACGACCGGGTGACCCGCCTAGTGGGTGAGGGGAAGGCTGTGGATGTGGTCTACCTGGACTTCAGCAAAGCCTTTGACACTGTCTCCGACAGCATTCTCCTGGAGAAGGTGGTGGCTCATGGCTTAGACGGGTGTGCTCTTCGCTGGGTAAAGAACTGGCTGGATGGCCAAGCCCAGAGAGTTGATGTGAATGGAGTTAAATCCTGTTGGCGGCCGGTCACGAGTGGTGTTTCCCAGGGCTCAGTTTTGGGGCCCGTCTTGTTTAACATCTTTATCAATGATCTGGATGAGGGGATCGAGTGCWCCCTCAGTAASTTYGCRGAYGACACCAAGTTGGGCGGGAGTGTTGATCTGCCTGAGGGTAGGAAGGCTCTGCAGAGGGATCTGGACAGGCTGGATCGATGGGCCGAGGCCAATTGCATGAGGTTCAACAAGGCCAAGTGCCGGGTCCCGCACTTGGGTCACAACAACCCCAGACAACGCTCCAGGCTTGGGGAAGAGTGGCTGGAAAGCTGCCCGGCGGAAAAGGACCTGGGGTGCTGGTCGACAGCCGGCTGAACATGAGCCGGCGTGTGCCCAGGTGGCCAAGAAGGYCAACGGCATCCTGGCCTGTGTCAGGAATAGTGTGGCCAGCAGGAGCAGGGAGGTGATCGTGCCCCTGTACTGGGCACTGGTGAGGCCGCACCTCGAATMCTGTGTTCAGTTTTGGGCCCTTCACTACAAGAAGGACATTGAGGTGCTGGAGCGTGTCGGGAGAAGGGCGATGAAGCTGGTGAAGGATCTGGAGAACAGGTCTTGTGAGGAGCGGCTGAGGGAGCTGGGGTTGTTTAGCCTGGAGAAGAGGAGGCTGAGGGGAGACC
>JASVER010000181.1:330271-381944 GCA_030449065.1 Oceanodroma leucorhoa | reverse complement strand
AAGTAACAAGTGATAGGACAAGAGGAAATGGCCTCAAGTTGCGCCAGGGGAGGTTTAGATTGGATATTAGGAAAAATTTCTTCACCAAAAGGGTTTTCAAGCACTGGAACAGGCTGCCCAGGGAAGTGGTGGAGTCACCATCCCTGGAGTCATTCAAAAAATGTGTAGATGTGGCGCATCGGGACATGGCTTAGTGGGCATGGTGGTGTTGGGTGGATGGTTGGACTTGATGATCTTAGAGGTCTTCTCCAACCTTAATGATTCTATGATTCTAGGATTCTATGGCTCTCAACATGAATTCATTTTAAAGATGTTTTTAATTTGAATAACAGAGGTCATAAGCACATAGAATATTTTACAGATGATGCTACTTAACAGCATTATAATTGTTAAGTGATGTCTGCTCTTTATAAGTGCGTTTAACTGTACAGAAGTCATATACACAGCTCTGACCARCAAATTGTCTCTAAACACTTGTGGTTAGAAATAGCCATGTTATGCTTTCTTAAAATAATTTCCAGTGTRTTAGGGAAATACTCATACCCATATTGTGGTGACTGTAATTGCCAGGAGTATATCTCATATTACAGYTAGCTAGGACAGATTTTTCACTTCCGTCTACCTTAAATGAGATTTCTGTGTACTGTTGACAGAAAATGTGGGCTCGCTTTTCTTGCAGATTTTGATATATTAGCTGTGACTACCACATTTTGTTCTCAGCTACATGGGAATAATTCCATAAATGGTGATGGTACAGGTATTTGAGATAGTATGAATTATCTGAGTTACCTTTTCTGTAAGGGAAGTTGGCTGTAAAGAGGTTACTGATTCAATCTTTCTGAAGAATGGTCTCAACTAACAAGCATTTGCTGAGAAACTGGAACCATAAATGAAGAAGTTGGAATTATTTTCAAGCTATAAATGTCTAGTTGATTTCCTTGCGAAGTATTATCACATTAACAAAGAGTTAAGACTAAAAGGGAAAAAGCGGTTTGTAATCAGCATGCAATACGCAAGGTTGAGATTCCTGCCTGGCAACTTTCTCCTTTAAGCCTTTCCAGACATCTTAAGACCAGCCCCAGTAGTATAACTKTATGAGATGCAGGGGTCTGCTCTTGGGGAGGGGTGACGGATTTTTGGCTGTGTCTATGTTACACTATCAATGTGTTTTTCCAGCCAAGGAAAGATCCTGTCATTCCAGGCTGTCTCAGTCCATGCCTCGTGGCAGGGCTCTTTAGATAAATCAGAAAAATGTGTGGCAAGTGTAAAATCCCCACCCAGACAAGGATCTTCCTTTCCGTACACCAGCCACAACTTTTCCTCTACACTCTCTCTGTGCCTGACCTGCGGGCACAGATCTTTCAGCTTCTAGATTTTGGACAAGCCAGCTTGCTGAATGTCAAGGAGTTGTCGGCCTCTATGCATCCCTTGCTTCTATCCTATGTGCATAGTGAGTTTGACATAACTGATTTCAGGCTTGCCAGTGGGAGTGCCCCGTGCACTGGTAAGCCAGTAAATTTTTCTCTACTATGATCGAGTGCTCTTYAGTCATTTGAGCCAGTCTATCAACAAGTTAGTCGCAGGTGAAATGGGAGCTAGATGTCCTTCCAGTAACTGGTCAGGTATACTCTAATCAATGTCCCATCATATTCTAGACAGGAGGAAGAAGTTGAGRTGCTTTTCTAGAAACGGTTATTGACTTTATACACATATATGTATATTTATAAATGGTGCAACAGACTTTTATCTATTAGTAGTACTTGTACTTCCACAGAAAGATCCTGAAGGGGTTCAGAGGGTATGTTTGACTGACATAAGGGCAACCTAGATCCATCCATGAGTACGTTTCAATCTTCTTATACAGTGTGCCACAGTGAAGCCTGAAACTCCCTCACCAAGGGGGCAAGTGTCAGGGCCACACTGGCTAGAATCCAGTATCGAAAAGGAATGCCATTCACAGACATAATGCCTACCGCAGCTCCTGTTGCTAATGACATTCCTATGGCTTCCCAATGGCTAGTCTAGGAGTCTCTGCTGGCTCAGAAATCCAAGATGAGGCTCTAAATGACCTAGTACATTCCTTACTAACACGTTAGAGCTCTTACATGTACAGTGTTTTCTGCCAAAAATGAGACATTGCTGTCAGTGAACGTATAAACTATCTCAATCCTTTCTTGAAAATTGATCTGCATCCATCCCAGGCTCTCAACAAAACTGTGTTGTATTCTCTATATAACTTGACAGGTGACAGTTACACATTTTTTTCTCGGTACTTGGGAGTGGGATTAAAGCAATACAAAATAAGAATTCCTCTTCTTCCTTTCGCCTGCCTTTTTTTAATTTTTTTTTTCTTGGTGCAAGAATAGTATTGTGTTTGATATAGAGCTTTGGACTAAGGATATGAATATTAAAATAATAACCATCTTGCATCACCTGCTGAATTTCATCTCATTTGGCTAGTGATGCGTACTCCCTGTGGAGAATCCGTCTGCTTTGCTTACCTTATCTCCGAATATTTGATTAGAAAGACTTGCACCATATCAGTTACAAACACATGGGTCCACATGACTCTGTGTAATCCAAAATAGCCTGACGCTATGCAGTGAAAATTAAGACTGGAAAATAAGGCGGAGTACAGAGTCCTGGAGATAAGAATAATCATAACATGGAAAGATAACTTTACTCTGGGTCACACCCAAAACTCATCAGTGTATGTAAGCACATTTCTGTGAACTTGATGAAGAAGTACCGAAGCACTTTTGAGTATGCCTCAGTTTATCAAAGTATTTTCATGTAGTTAMAATATTGAAGTGCAGTATCGGGCCACAAGTTTTGGAATATCTCGGAGATTTGCATTARCAGGTATGACATTTACATAGATGAATTGAAAACATACTGCTATGTACTACGTTTTATGGTTTTTATTGCTGTAAGGCACATCTGTCAGGTGAATTAGTATTCTCTGAAACTGCCAGATGATCTGCCTGGAGAATCTGTTTTTGTGATAAATACAGCAAAGTTAGCAGCATGGCATGTTTTCGTCTCTGCATCACTGGAAGGACGACTGTGGTCAGTGGCGTTGCTCTACAGGAACAGCTGAACCGTCTGGGGCAAAGGCCTGGCTGGCTCATCCGGGAAATAGGGCTTTTGTGCGAGCCAGTTCAAGGCACCAGAATAGATTCTTACAGATTGTTTCTAAGTTCCGCATTTCCTATTCCAAGTCCAAGACACTCTTCTTAGACTTGGCCCTCAGTAGCTGCAGTATATAAAAGAGCAGAAAGAAAATATAAAAGAAAAACAGAAGAACAACTTAAAATGTGAAAGAACTATACATGATAAATATTAGTGACAAAACCTGAACTTCTAGGAAGCTTTGTGGTAATATGCTAGAGGATAATCTATAGAAAAAAGAGAATTTTCTGGATTTTATTTACTGTCAGTCTTTCGTAGTAACACAGAGGAGGATTGACCTATTKCAGTCCTTGGTTATTTGAGATGGACACTATGAGTAGTAAGTATCAGCTGAGATAGTGTTTTTTTACACTGGTAGCTAGTCAACTTGAATTTAAAAGTTCTTCACACCTAAGGGGTAGAATAATATTCTTACAGGAAGACAGTATCACTAATATTGACTGAATCTTCATTGTTTTCATTCTAAAACCCTATGTCTCTCTCAGATAATATTTTTTTCATTTTGGTTCTGTGGAATGTCCCTCTAAGAAAAAGTAATGGTTGGTCTATAACAGGAAAATTTCTGTGCCTTTTCTTTATTTCATTTCTAAACTACCTTACAACTTACACAAATCTTCCAACAAGAGRAGTGTGGAGTGTGTTGTTTCATTATTATGGTATCTCATCTTAAATCTCCTCTGGTAACTTTTGACAAATGGCACACAGTCACACTTCTAGTGACTTGCTGTTCAGTAGTTTAAAGCAGTATAATGCATACAGAGTCTGTGTAGGCTGGATATTACACACTTTTGGCATGTGCACTAGGCTGTGGGAAGTGTTGAGATTCAGCCAATGCTGCTATATTTCTTATCACCAAAATGAGGTTGTCCTTCCCCCTTCCTTTTGTCTTTTCACAACTGAACAGAAGCTTTTGTATTTCCATTGTCTCCTACTTCTATTATTTCTTGCTTTGATATCCGTACCATAACCACAATCAGTGAGGTCATATGGTGCTGCTATTGTAAAATATTCAAGTCTCAATAAGCAGTAATTTTGGTTTACTCTAGGAACACAGCTTGGGTAAAAATGTGGAAACCTTGATAAACTGCAGTGTTTTCAGTATTAATCACGAAATGATTATGATGTAATCACATAAGAATCTGGTGCATCCCYGTTGTTACAGTACTGCAAAGCAGTGTTGCTCTCCAGCCCACAGCARCTTACCATGCACAGTGAATTTTCCTCACATAGAATCCTTGAATCTTTAGTGCATCAGCCTTGTGTCCTTCTAATCAATTTCTGATCAAAGCTAATCCTTATTAGTTCCATATGTCACTATTAGCACCAGTTGTTCAGGGAAGTCTCCTCTCTCAGTRTATTGGTTATCAAAACTACAAAGGYAATCAGGGTTTCTTCCTTTCATCAGTTCATGGTTGTTGGAACTAGGGTCTCACATGATGACTTTTCATGTGCAATGCCCTTCTTCCCCACTACRTCCTCAAAAAATATCTTGCAGAACATTTTTATCTTTTGTCAAAGGCCTAGATTTATTTTAAYTCAGTACCACTGTCTGTCTTTTACCAATTCTTGTCTTGTCATTTTCCCCTCTCTTTCAGAGGATAAAGTATGGACAACTGTGTACCATGATCTGCAAATGCAGACTTCTGTGGGAGGCAACAGCCTGGAGAAGTTATCTGTACTGCAGCTCAACTACAGTGCATCGATGGACCAGATTTCTGCCATTACCAGTAGTGCTGAATACTGCGAGCAGTTTATCTCCTATKCTTGCAAGATGTCCCGGCTGCTGAATACACCAGGTAGGCTGARAATGGGATRTCAATTAAATACAGTGTTAAAGAACTTTATCTGAGCAATTCAACAGTATTGCTGTTAGACCAGTCCACTCAGTGAAAATACTTTTTTGATCTCCTTCTTTAAAGTTCACGAAGAGGTAAATAATTGAAAATACAGAAGAARTTATTTTGTTAGGAAATTTTGCCTGTTTGCTTACTACTCAAATTTTGTTGCACCACGAATCTGTGTGTTCTTCTTTCAGATCTGTTGATGCTTAAAGTAGGATGCATTTGGTAAACAGAGTAACTTTGAAAGTTTAATCAACAGAGGCATTGAAAAATTGCTTTGAACTTTATCCTGTTTTTCTGGTTGTCAGTTTTCATATGCTGCAGTCAGCAAGGGCACTGGCTGAATGAGGGTTGGAATTTTCCCACTAATATCTCTGAAACAGTTTCTTAAACACAGAATATTTGCAGGTAATCACATGCCTTACACATTGTAGAGATTGGCGTGGTCAGTAATGTGGTTTTGTGAGAAATATGGTATGCTATTACCTACAAGCAGATTCACTGTAAGTTCTTTCTTTTGCTGTGTAGCTTTACTGGAAGAGAACAGTCCAAGTACTGCTTGCTCTATGTGCCTCCGCGACAAGTCTTACATGTAACTGATAAAGACAAAAGTCTTAGTTGTTCCAGAATCAGTAAAACAGCACATAAAGAAGGAATTCCATTTTAGAAACTCTTTTAATATGCACCTAGTACTTTATCTATACTCTAATTGTGTATGATAGCATTTGATGTTAAATAAATCTTTAATGGTACTTAGCGAAGACTGGGTTATAAGTGGAAACATATAACACATTTTCATGATTGTGAAATGAGTTCATTGTGATAGGAGCAATGAAAATGCATTTCAGATTAAACTAATGGCTGGATGCTTACAGTGTTATGCTTTAAGCTGCTTCCCCTCGTGAATTTATTTTGGTATATTTTCTTATGGTGCTATATTCTTATGGCATGCATGTGCATCTTATCTCTATTTCCATAAGCGTTCTGTTAGTTAATAGATACGGTAATGCTTGCTACTCCTCTCCCTCCTCCCTGCTGTTTTTGAACTATTTCTAATGCATGRTTTGTCTCTGTTGCTATTATTTTGCTTAATTTAGCATAGCACAGAGACTCTGCAAAGTGGAAAATGATTTCTTCTTTCTTGGACCTTAATGCATAGGATCCTGAATCATGTTCATAAGTAGAAGTATTGTGATTAGATTCTGCTGACGGATACAAGCTCCTGGATGCATATGCTTCAGAAAAGTAGTATATGGATGTATCTTTGGGCAGGTATTTAGAAGGTGAATTTACTTAGGGATGGAGCTGGAGATAATGTGCATAGAAAGCTCATASTTTACACAAAGTACAGTGTTAGCTTCTTCTTCTTTAAATATACAAGACTATTCTTTCAGGACCAAATTGTACTTGTTACTATATATTTATATTATAATAAAAGAATTACATACTGTCATTGCAGCTTCTAGATTTAAAAGAACAATTAAGCAGCACACAAAATAACAACTTACTAAGAATTTCTTTAAGGAATAATCAATTCCAGATATTTGCATTTTTAAGGTTCTTAGAAATGTTTGTGTGTATTTTGCAGATACCTCTTTCTTCACGTTTTCACCTTTTATATGGAAAGATAAATTCTCTTAGAAGCTCTATAAGCCAGTTTTTTGGTCTGGAAAGTGAGTTTCCAGATATATTCTATGAGTTGTTTTTTTTTCCTTTAAGTGAGAGAAAAAAACAACAAACACAGATCATTTTAACCTAGACTAATAAAAAATCACACTGCAGTATTTGCATAACACCTGTAATGGTTTGTACACATAGCACAGCAGTGATTTGTGTCTTAGTGGGGAAGAGGCCAATACATTTTCTTTCTAAGCTATGTGTTCTTGGCTTCAGTCTATGGCTTCTAAGCTAAGGAACTAATTTTTCATACCTTTCTCTTTTCTTTTCCTTTTTTTTTGGAGGATTGCCTTATTTGCTAAGGATATTATGGCACCCTATCCCTCTCACAGCACAGCTTCGAGTACTCATGTGGCTTCTTCCAACACAGAGCTTTCTATATAGATCATTGCAGTACAGTGCCCACACAAAGAAATGAAAAAAAAAAAAAAGCTATTTTTGTATTCCTCAAGAAGTGGAATCCTGGTTGTATTGAAGCCGGTGGTAAAACCTCTACAGACTTCATGAGATCAGGATAGCATTTGTGGCCTTGACCACAGGTGCTTTTCTAGGTCAGAACTTTTTCTTTACACCTTTCAGATGTTTAAGTAACCACTTAGAATAGACGTCCTTAATTTTAAATTGCCTCAAAGAGAACAGAGAAAACAGAGAAGGCAGTGCAGTAACTCAACTTCACCTTTTTGCCTCTTGGGGATCACATCACTTCACAACATGATTCCTTCTCAGGGAGAAATTGCTCAGTTAACATATTTAAACAAATCAGGATCGAAGCCATTTATTGATCTATTAATGGCAAGTAATTAACTAGCCATCAGTGAACTATACCTTTTGCTGCTTTTTTAGTTATGCATTTCCTGACAAGGTAAAGGTATATACAATTGCACTAATATATGTTCTGCTGCTAATAATAGCCTAAATAGTTTTGTTTTATTTTTAATACAGTGGAAACTGCATCAGAATGCTGTGTTTGATGAAAGCCTTCATATTAATAAATCTGTTTTGTTGGGGGGGCGTGGCTGCAGGCACAGTGGTCAAAGAATTCTCATTGTCACGTGCTTTGAGAGCRACATGGAAAGCAGTCTGTACAAACTAAGAATTCTCATTCTCCTGTTATGAGTTTTAGTCTTTGAGACTTTATTGCTCCAGGTCCATGACTTTTTTTTCTTAATCATGGGCTTTCATCCAAGCAAAATAACATATACATCCCAGAGAACAGATTAAAATCGTTGCCAACAATAGGGATTGGGAGTGATTTTACAGGTCGTAATGCCATTGCCTTTCCACTTAGTCTAAGGGAAGCCAATAATAAGATGTTCCATGTAAATTACATCATAAGTGACTTCTGAAAACATACCTGAAAACAGGAATCTTATAAGACTATAGGATGTCRTGTTTGAAGGGACTGCAGAAGGTCTTCTGGTCCAATTTTCTGCTCAAAGCTGGATGAACAGTCCTTGTCTAGCAAAAACTATCTGGAAATGAAGTTTTCCTTCCTTACTGTTTCTGGTTTGGGGTTTTTGTTTGTTTTGAACTTGCARCCCAATATGTTTTAAATTATGTTCAGACCTAGGGGTCTGTTTCAAAGCCTTAAAAAAAGATCGTCAGAAAAACAAAATTAGTCGAGATAGCTTGGTGACTTTCTTAAGAAAGTGCAAAACCAGACACCTCTGCTGAAAATACACCATGTTATCACAATAAACAATAAAACTATAGCTACACTAAATTTCTGGGGAAGCCATTTTCAAGCAGGGAGCCTGCAGTGGATGCAGTTGTCTCACAGTCTTTATGTCAATTAACTACGTACTGAGGAGATCTGTGTTCAGTTCCTGACTCTGATACAGATTTCCTCTATGACTTCAACAATTTATTTAATTTTTCTGTTTTTTTTCCAGTTCAGTCAACGTGAGGCTGACGCTTCTTATTGTCTATATTGTCTATTTAGATAGTACATTTTTTATAACAGGAATTCCTTTGTGAATATGCAATTAGCATGATAGAGGCTTGATCTTGGCAATCCAAGTAACTATTACTGTTAATAAATGAATGAAATGATAAACCCATGGATCATAATTGCAACTTAATAACAGTGTACGTGTATATGTAAATTTGAAAAAAAGAAACCACTAGACTTTTTGTTTGTTTTGCTCTTTTGCATTTACATTTCTCATATCCTCTTTTCTTCTCGTTTCCTTGGAAACTTCCATTTTGAGAAGATAATGGTATGTTTAGCACTGAGGACATGCAGAAAGCTAGCTGTTTTCTGAGTTCTTGATGCCCATACACTTTSCAGTTGGTATGGGAGGTGATAAGACATTTCCCTCATTTGCAAACAGGACCTTGGAGATAGAAGAAAGTTCTTTTGTGCCCACTGGTTAACAAGAGGGAAAGAAGCAATGCAGGATATAGAATCACTTTGCTTTTATAGGAAGAAGCTTCCTTTCTTTGCTGTAAGAAACAAAGTGATATAGAGGACAGTGATACAATATACTAACAGAATGCAGAATGTTAGTTGATCGAATTGTATCTCTTCATCCACTGGTGTCATTAGACTTCCTAATAACACCTGCTTGTGACTTCTTTGGTATGAAATTCTCCAAGGGCCACTGATCTCAGCCTCCGAAATGGGGAGGGAATAGCATGCTGGTTCTGCCATTCTTCCCTTCACCCTGGGAGTGAGACCCTGAAGGGAGGAGGGCTGCTGTGTTCACAGTATCTGTGAGTCTGTCATTTCCCAGAGCTGTAGCAGCTGTAACAAATAATCAGARTGTGGGAGCTGAAAGCATAGATACAGAGAACAGAACAAGATCKGTTGGTGTTGTGTTCCAATTTTTATTCCTATTCACTGTGCCTGCAGGCAGCATATGAAAAGCATAAAGCAGAGTTACTGCAGTACATGAATTACTGTTTCATACCTGTTTGTCTTTGGAGGAAATGAGACAGCAGCTTCATGAATTCAGGAGTTTAACAGGTGAAATAGAAAACTTAATTTGCTGTTTGGTTGTTTTAGTTACAATAAAGCAATTGTAATACCAGTAGTAAATAAGATTTATGGGTAGACTGAGATAAAAACAAAGTTAAAAATTACAATATGGTATTTTTCCTAAGTAGGCATCCAAACCAGAACTTAATGTATGAACTTCCACATCGCTCGACATTAACTGATCTAGAATCCTAGTTGCAGATGTAATTCCTGCTTAATAAGAGTTTTTCAAAAAGAGTCTGAGAAGAATGGGATTTCTGCAGTCCTCTAGTGATGAATGGAAGTTGCTCCAAAACTTGCTCAGGCTTCWGCATTCGATTCTCAATGTTCTTTCAGAAAACATGCTTGTAAGCTTACATGTATCTTGTCCAGCCTTAAGAAAYGTATTGATTGATTCCTTCTTCTCTGTCAGTGTTCTAGAAAAGCTGATTTCAACTTCTACTGATCTTTCAAGCAGAAGGGTAGCAGGAGCAATGTCCTTGCTCCGCTCTGATCTACATGCTCATGTCCTAGAAGTGGAAACCAACAGCTTTTGGAGATTTCTTTTTCCCTTAGTCGTTGTCATGTTGCTATAGAACTGAAGCATACATTAATTCATAGGTTAAATGTTTCTCATGAAATACATATCAGTCCTCCTAGGTATGGTAGGTAGGTAAATGGTTAGTTAAGAGGTCATTTTTTCTAGTCCATTATTAATACACCCTTCTCTCGTGTCTTTGTTTCACTCTGCACCTTTGCTTGTCTCTTAGCAATTCCTTTGAGGTTTTTTGATACTGTGATCACCGAGTCTCTTAGTTTCACTTTATCTTCATCATAYTTTTAGCTGGTGAACTATTTTTGCTAATTTTCCAAGTTATCTTTGCTGTTGTGTAGGAATTAGACTTAATCCAGTATCACTAAGTGAAAAAGGCTACATGTTGCTTTGTTAGAAATAACAGTGGCTGTAAGAGCTTTGTGAATATTAGAAATCCTCTATGGAAAGTGTAACTGCAGTGCTGTGAGCTCTAGTTTCTTTGCTATGCCTGTTTAAGAAAAAGTGGTGCATTTGCGTTTTAACTTTGTAGTTATTCCAAACAAGTTGTTTCTCATATCCACTCTCTCTGTAAATGTGCTCTGCCTATTACAGGAAAAGATTCACTATCTTTATTTCTTAAAAGAAAGATAGAAGGCGGCAATAATTACTCCGCTGTTTGTACTGAATTCCATTTTAGAAAAACTGTTCAAAACCATTCATGGTTATTGTTTTCACAGAAACAGTCACAGACATTGCTTCTTCATGAAACCAGTTTGTTCTGGTGAAAAGTCATCTTTCTTGATGAATGACTAAACCAGATTAGTTTATTAATTTCTCAGACAAAATGGATCTAGATGGTRTATCACTGCGTGTCTTGACAAGAATTTCTTTCATCCATATCCTAAATGCATTCACATTACTCCGAGTATTTTTTTAATTCACATCTGCAGTAAAAATATCCAGTGTTTCTTTTTTCATTCCCATTCCTGAGATGAATGTGTGTCATAAACAACTGTTTGAAGAATCGAGCTAAACATATGCAATTAAGAGGAGATGGTACTTTCCAGTGCATAAACCAAAAGGTTCATAAGACAGAGCTCCATTCTCTACTGTGTTATGGACTTATCTTGGCCTTTTCTTCATTGCCCTGCRTTGCCTTGAAGGCCAGTGTTCAACTATTACTGAAACATTGCCTGCTTTCTTTTCATGGATGAGATGATACTGTTTCATTTCTTSAGTCTGTGACTGTTACCGATCTGAAGGTTATAGTTAGGCTTTCCTAAATTCTAACCTGAGCTTTCCCAGCTGGCAGCCTGGGGCATTAAGCTGTCTCTTCTATATTAGGTTTTACATTTGGAAAGCCTTTTCTGCTTCTCAGGAGCCTCTTTAAACAGTGTTTAGTTAATGTTTGGAGTTTGGAAGTAGTGGAACTGCTTTGTAAGAACTGCTTTTTGTTGTTAATCGTGTTATCAGATCCCACCCCCTATATCATACAYGTTTCTCATAGTTAGTCCATCAGATAAACCTCTGGAACACAGCAGAATGCATATGAACTTGAGAATGGATATGGTGTGATTACTAACAGATGTGTGGCTATTTGAAGTATGAACAGCCCAAAATACATCTTATTCCAGGAGCATGTTGGAGTATGTTTTTTTTACTGCACTTTTTATGTATGTATGCTTGATGTCATTTATCAAATCAGTCTATTAAAATGTTCTGCTGAACTGTCTCTGAAACTGAGTGCCTGAAATAGTTCCCCTTTTCACGTTGTGAATAATTGCACATACATTTTCCCTACTTTTTAATATAACCCATTCTTTCCACGAATCCCCTTCAATGATTTCATACTCTGCCTGCATACATTTGCTAATGTTAAAATAGTGCCGCTTAGACCAGCCAACATTGCCTGAGTGTGTATGAGGACAGAGTTTTACTAAGGGTTAAAGGGAGTATGCAAAAAACACAACGTATTTTAAAATCAGGTTCATGTAACGTCATTGCCATTATAATCCGGGGGAGGAGAGTGCATTTTCCCTTGAACTTTTGTGCCTTTATGTGCTTGTGGCACTAGCCATACATACGTGTAGATTTCCTTGTGGAAATCTATATACGTATAGGAATTTATATAGAAGGAGATGGCCTCCAGATAATGATCACTTCTTCTTAGAAGGAATTACTTCAACAAGATCCTTTTTCAATGTATCTTTTGAAATATTTTGTTATGTGAGATTTGCTCAATGTGAGAAGATGAAAAACCTTAATTAATCTCTGATTTTCGTAWGGTAGACAAATTTTACTGGCATATAGACAGTAACTTCTATTTTCAAGGAATTTGTGTTGCCAGCAAAAATGATTTGTGATTACTTCCTTAGATTCTTTTGGAAWAAGGTGTGGGAAAGGTATTTCACTTTATTAATAGGAATACGAATAAAAAAATCAATAACCATGTTTTCTGGAAAAATGGATCTGCAGATTTCAAAAAAAAAAAAAAAAGAAAGGATGCTTACCATATCTACTGATGGAAATTAAACTTTGAATCTGGGCATTTGTTGGCCAGTGCAGTGATGAAGATAGAGCTGCTAACAAGATGCAGAAGCTTGAAATGCRGTCCAGCCTTTCAGAAGCAGCAGCTAAAGATTTGGAATCAGTTACCAACTTAGCTGCTAAACTATAATGAGTTTCAGAAACTGGCATCTAGTTAGTACATGCTGCTATCTCAGTTACCCTAGAAAAGACCCATTATACTAGTTTCTGTTGGAAGCCTACCTCAGTACTGCTTTGCAGAAATAGCTGGAATGTTTTAATAGTCAACATGGACTCTGTAAAGCAAACAGGCGCTCCACAACTAATAGTGGGGTTTCACCTGCAGCTTGTTAAGATCCTGTGCATTGCCACAACAGCAATGATGATGGTTTGTTTAAACTGCAGATGTGCAATTAGATACATGTAACTTAYAGGATAGATCTTACTAATTCAAAAATTCAAGACATATTTAATGTCTGTCAAGCTATTTTTAAAATGACATGTATACCAAAGCACTCGCATAGATGAATATCTATAAAGAATGTATTGTATCGAGCTTGACAGTCTCCCACAGCATTCTTCTAGAGAAGGTGGCGGCTCATGGCTTGGACGGGTGTACTCTTCGCTGGGTAAAAAACTGGCTGGACGGCCGAGCCCAGAGAGTTGTGGTGAACGGAGTTAAATCTAGTTGGTGGCCGGTCACGAGCGGTGTKCCCCAGGGCTCAGTTTTGGGGCCAGTCTTGTTTAATATCTTTATCAATGATCTGGATGAGGGGATCGAGTGCTCCCTCGGTAAGTTTGCAGACGACACCAAGTTGGGCGGGAGTGTTGATCTGCCTGAGGGTAGGAAGGCTCTGCAGAGGGATCTGGACAGGCTGGATCGATGGGCCGAGGCCAACTGCATGAGGTTCAATGAGACCAAGTGCCGGGTCCTGCACTGGGGTCGCAACAACCCCAGGCAACACTACAGGCTTGGGGAAGAGTGGCTGGAAAGCTGCCCGGCGGAAAAGGACCTGGGGGGGCTGGTCAACAGCCAGCTGAACATGAGCCAGCAGTGTGCCCAGGTGGCCAAGAAGGCCAACGGCATCCTGGCCTGTGTCAGGAATAGTGTGGCCAGCAGGAGCAGGGAGGTGATCGTGCCCCTGTACTCGGCACTGGTGAGGCCGCACCTCGAATACTGTGTTCAGTTTTGGGCCCYTCACTACAAGAAGGACATTGAGGTGCTGGAGCGTGTCCAGAGAAGGGCRACGAGGCTGGTGAAGGGTCTGGAGMACAGGTCTTATGAGGAGCGGCTGAGGGAVCTGGBGKTGTTTAGCCTGGAGAARAGGAGGCTGAGGGGAGACCTTATCGCTCTCTACAACTAYCTGAAAGGAGGCTGKAGMGAGGYGGGTGTTGGTCTCTTCTCCCAAGTAACAAGTGATAGGACGAGAGGAAATGGCCTCAAGTTGTGCCAGGGGAGGTTTAGATTGGATATTAGGAAAAATTTCTTTACCAAAAGGGTTGTCAAGCATTGGAACAGGCTGCCCAGGGAAGTGGTGGAGTCACCATYCCTGGAGGCATTCAAAAAACGTGTGGATGTGGCGCTTCGGGACATGGTTTAGTGGGCRTGGTGGTGTTGGGTTGATGGTTGGACTTGATGATCTTAGAGGTCTTTTCCAACCTTAATGACTCTATGATTCTAGGAGTCTAAGTTTAAATTGTGTCCACAAAAATATTTGTATTTTGGAATGTGCTATACTATTAAACAGAATCTTTTCTCCCATCACCTTAAGAACCAGTAATTCTGCTTTCTGCTAACATTAGTCCATTGCAAAAGTTCTTTTTACCTTTTTTTCTTTCCCCTTTACTCATTCCTGTTTGATGTTTTATTGTCTCTCTACTTCTGGTATTTGTAACATGTTCTGATTTCATATACATTTTTGTAAAGTCTTAATAGTATTTACAGTGGTGTTACTCTTGAATGACACAGAAGTAACAGATCAAAGCTTCTTTTCTTTTTAATCATCTCTCCCCTATGGCATGGACTGCATTTTCATCATTTTTTTGCAAAGCACTATGTCAAGCAGCAAGAATGTTTGGAAGAGATACTGAACCAATTTATTTTCTGGAAAATCTGAAATTGCAAGCAACCCAAAAAAATAGTCAGACATATAAGATAATTCATCTGTGATGATACTCTGCACCACTCCGCCATTTTTGACCCATGGATCTAAAAATATCTTAACAAAATCTCCAGATGTTAGGAAGTTGGAAATAATGAGAGTTTTGTTTTGTTTGGATTGGGAGTTTTGGTTTAATTTGTTTAAATATTTCTGTGCAAAGTGTGTTTGAATGTAGCAGTCCTGAGGAATTGTGAGGATTGCTKGCCACAACTTTATGATCAATGCAGAGCAGCATTTACCATGCTAAGCAGAGAGCAGGCTTAATCTCGCTGAACCAAAAAATCTTGACTCTTGCTCTGATTAGTGTTGCACCTTGATCTGTGGCCAACCCTATTGTTCACAAYCGTGTTCAAGTACGAGAAATCTGTAACACCAGCAAGACTTTGTGAACACAGAAAAAACAAAGGATAATGAGTGGAAACTGTGGTCTGCCAAAGGCCAAATTAGGTCTTTCCTCTGATGAAGTTAAGGTTTTACCGGCAGAACTTCTTCCTAACATCCACTTGGCTCATTATTAAAGTGGAGCAACTGAATATTCACATATACTTCRATGAGAAGTGCATAGGTAATTGATCCGTGTTTGCATGCAGCATCCCAATGCCAACGTCTAGTTTTCCTTGGACTCACATGCAGATTTCGTATTGTACAGTAACACCTGGACAAAAGAAAGATAATCCAGTTACCAATTATGTCAAATCACCTGGCGTCCTCTGCGGGCTGAGTGTTAGTGGTTTGGATTATATATTATATATTATAATACATTATAATATATTATTATATTATATAATTAATATGTGCTGTATCAGTTCTATATTATATATTATATTAATACATTATATATTATATTATTATATAATAACAGAATATATTATTATGGTATTATATATTATATTATTATATCCATATACTGTTAGTATATGGATTCTAGTGAACACAAGAAAAATAATAAGCAATTCCAATGTTTATATAATTACTGTTGTCAAGATTAATTTTTATTCAAAGTAGTGGAACTATATGAACTAATGCCTAGAGAAAGAGAAGAAGCTTCAATTGTCTTTTTCAATGTCATGCTAACTTTGGTAATCCTTTTATTGTATGCCTCTTCATCAGGAGTTTGCTGTCTATCTATATCTTAAGAGCAAACACACACACAMAAAAAATCCCGTCAATTAAAGCTATTAAAGGATTCTTTTCCTCTGTCTCCCAAACTTTGTAATCCTTGCTCGGAGTTATGACTGAGGAATGTTAATAGAATAGGTCCTCTTCTTTGTCAATGGCTGAAAAATAGCAATGCTTTCTTGCTGACAAAATCTTGAATAAATAAGCTGAGCATAATCAAATTTTAAAATAATTTCTCTCCTACTTCAGGATATTCTTTTAGATTTCTCTCAGATTAATTGCAGTGCAACACTAATGGCAGCAACATAGACCTTACTGAAGTCCTWTCTCCTGTGTTAAGACTGATTATTAATGACATTTCACTGGAGTAGGGTGGTGAGCATCTTTTTAGCTGCTCTTTTATTCCTAATGCCTCTGTATTTAATCAGTAAAAATAGTGGCATCTTCAATTTGTCATTTTCCATGTTCATAAATCTCCCCATTCTTCCGCTCTTTCATTTTATTATTCATAAAATATTTTTGTTTTAATCAAAATCAGTACTTTTCAAACACCAGGCACATGGCACTAGGTTTGGTCTGTTTGGCAGCTAAGGGAGAGTAAAACTGAGTATTCATCTCAAGGCAGGAACATCTGCATTGCTCCTCAGAGTCCTGATCTCCAAATACAGCCTGGACATGCCCTGAATAACCTGACCACCCTGTTCCCTGAAAGTCTGGATATCTTTCCAAGGTAAATGGATGGGCATGGGTAGGAAGGGGGGCATAGTCATTATGATAGGTTCTCTAATGGGAATTAGAGAAGGGCCAGAGTGGCAAAGCACTCCAGAAAGTACCCGCCCCGTGCAGTCAGGGCTCCTGGGATTTGCATGCCCTGGGATCAGGACTGKGGGGGACACTGGGAGCCCTTACCCTCATACACAGCACTGCTGAAGAGTGGTGCAGGCCCCCTCTAAAGCCACAAAAGACGTGCTTACATTGCACAACAGGAGTAACAGAGAAAAAATGGCATACATGTTTGAGTTCATCCTCACTTTCATATGCAAGTGGCTTAGAATGGAGACAAAGGTATAATTCTTGTCACAAGACTATCTTTCTTTGCAGAAGCTTTTAGTAAATCACTCACGATCCTACAAACCAAAGGAATAGCATGTTTGCAAGTCACAGAACATCTTGCGAGTGTATTCCTGGTATGATAATTTATCCAAGACAGTAAGCAATAGCTTGCTTAGTTCTGTATCAAAGGGCAAAATCTGTAATTAATAAGAAATAAGKTTTTTGAATGAAGTTGAAGGGGAGTTACAGCAAGCAACCTTCTCTGTCTCTCTCTGGCTTTTAAATAATCCATTTAAAGGGGTTATTTATTATTTAAAGAGCAGCATAAGAAATGGTAATGACGGGGATTACTGTCATKCTGGGAAGAGGAGGACTGTGTTCTGTTTTGTATTTTCTTATACAAAAATAATGTGACAAAAGYCTGGAAAAATGTAACAAAATTGGTTTCACCAGTGATTGCCAGAGGGTTACCTAAGCCTGTACATGTGTGTGCACAGGGCTGCAGTAACAGGCCACACTTGGCCAGGGTCTATGATGAAGAGTTCTATAATAAATTCTGCACAGGAACTTCCCCACATTCCTCCTTTATTAATGAACGAAGTTGTCATTTCTGTAGTTTTACTATGTTTTAATTAAAACRCTATATTATTATTCTCTAAAAAAAAAGCCTAACCTACAAAAAACTGGTATCAAATTTAAGTGCAGATTACAATCCCTGGATTATCGACACCACAAATTCTTTTTTGTTTCTCACTGTTGAGTTATAGATATTTACACAAATAGGCCGTTTCAACATTTAAGGGAAATGCTTTGTCTGTTGTCTTTTTGTGTGATGTTCTTTCTATACATAAACTTAACCTAACAAATTTATTTCATGKTTTTTTTCCCTCATACTTGTTTACTCATATGTTTTACTATCGCTGGGATTTTCAAGCAGATCAGAATACTACTACTTCTTTCTTTTAGATACAATTTGGTAGTAAAACTTGTTCAAATATTTCCACGGGTTATCCCTTCCCCAAAATAGGCATTTCAGGAGGTCAGGGGGATTMAAAATGTTCACAATATACACTGTAAATTTTCAACTGTAGTTGAGTATTTAAATAGTAACTTTGTAAAGAAAAAACTGCAAAGGAAAAAAGTGTACTTCTTAGTGTATAGCTTCAATACTAAAGAAAAAAATTGTTTTTCATATAATTAATTTTTAGCTTTTTAATTTTTCTGCCTTTTTTTCATTCATTCTCTTTTAAGTCCATTCTTTCATGTTTTTGATTACTTCTTTCTTCTTCTCTTGCTTGGTTTTTAACCAACTAATTATTATTAATACAGGTAGGAGGCTTATTGCTTCCACTGATCATTTTTTCAAGCTATAAAAATTTGTTTTCRGATGCTGCTTCTCTCTTTTTGCATCACTCTCCTTCACATTGTTTTCAGACTCTTCAGAAGAAGATGCGCAAGGCTTTAAAGGATAGAGAGGACAGTGAAAAAGGATCAGGGTTTAGCAGGTGGGGATAAAAAAATGATGCATCAGCAGTGCTGTGGAGAGATTGTGGAATTTGAAAGCTGCTTGGGAAGAGGGTAACAGTGCAGTTTTTAGGAGATGATGGAGAATCCAAATCACTCTGTGTATACGGTAGCTGAAAGGCTTATGGCAGCCAACAAAAATATACTGAAGGGATTGTGGTTGAGCTTAATTACTTTCTTCCCAAATTGGAGTTGGTTTAATTGAAACTAATGTGCTAATATTAGCTAGGTTTGGGGAAATTAAGATAAGAGTGCTATGGAAGGATTCTAGAAAGTATGGAGGTGGTGCAGAATAATAAAAATGTGAAATATTAAAAATGATTGAATAGCTTTATGCAGTTGGAAAAATTGAACAGTACTTCAGAGTTCTAAGTGGAATAAAGTCACATCTAGCGTRACTTCCTTGAAATCAGTATAATAATGAAAAGTTAATTTGCCACATAAGCAGTTTTTGGGTTTTGATTAATTTTAATGGGATTTGCTATGTTTTAAAAATGAAGTCTTTTGAAAATGCAGAGCAAGTTGTAGGTCAAAAAAGGGACAAAATGGCTTTGAGTGTCTGGGCATGTCCTGGGCTGCGGGGRAAAAAAGAGCTGCTGTTGCTTTCATTCAATAGCGTTTTAGAACTAACTGCTTTCCAGTTTCATAGAAAACACCACACAACTTCTCGGGTACAGTAAACCCGCATTTGCTCTGATCAACATACAATGTCATACTACCACATGCCACTTGTAGAAATATGTCCTGATCAAAAGTGGTTTTGAAATTGGACTAGCCCTTTAAACAGATATGAACTCTCAAGTTTTGCTTTGGGATGCTCTAAAAAATCTCTTCATATACTCTTGGAGGTCGGTACTTTTTTCACTCTCTCATGTGAAATTATCTGAATAAAATAGTTAAAAAGCAAGCACAGTCCAAGAAGTGACTTCCCTAGAGCTTCCCTAGAGGATTCAGCCAAGGACAGCTGATCCATTTAAGTATTAACTCTAATTTAAATGCGCGTACCAATTTAATTCAAAGACTGTGGCTGAAGAAGATAAAAAAGTTTGAAGGTTTGTAGTACAATTGGTTTTATTAATTGAAAACTAGCATGTAAAGGAAATATTGAAAGTATTGGAATACTGAGTTCGTCATCCAGGTCTAACCACTTCAGATCCAACACAAAACAACAGTACCTGAAAATTATTTTTACTGTGTGGCTGTTCAGCTATCAAGATAAGATGAACTGATAGTCTCAGTCTACTTCCTACTGGGCATATGCTGCATGTAATATAATTGTCATCACTGCTGGCACCTTCTGTGGCTGCCTTAGCTGAGGCTACCAACTGGCCAACCTGCTAGTCTCCTACAACAGCTGATACAGGGTTGTGTAAGCAATTTATTTTTGGTTGGCTGAATGCTGGGGGGAAAAAAGTGAAGCAAAATAGAACAAATGTTTAAAAAAATCTGGGTTTAAGAGGTCAAGTTTTTCAGGTCAAATTATGATATATTTCACATTTTGCAGCTAATCAATATAAATTAATAACTGCAAAATATAAAACAATAAATTACAGGTTTTATGGTTTTTTTCCCTCGTTGTTTTTGGTCTAAACAATGTGCTGAGTTTGACAATGAACAGTTTCTTCAGCTAAAACCCATGTTTTCAGAAGGGAAAGATGTTCTGGCACCAAAAGTGATTGGGTCCAAGTTGTGTTACATTGGCAGTGGTCAGACTCATGCTGAATTAGCACATTGGCATAGTTGCTACTTGATTTGTCTTTACTCTTGAATAAGATGGACACAATTTATCAGAATTATTAACGAATCTAGCAATTATTTTTGGCATTTATTTTCATTAAGGTAATTACGAGGTGAAATGACTACAGTTATACTTTATGATATAGTGTATTTCTGTCCGTAGGGCATATTGAATTATACCACATTTCAGAAGAAAATGGTTTCCCGTAGCGAACAAGCACAGCCATTCTCATCCTGCAGTCACCCAGAAGTGTTGCTGTCATTTGAAAACATTATGGTTTTTACACAAAGTAACAAAGTACAGATCTTGTTTATTTGTCAATTAATTAACTGTCTTTTCATCAACTCTAATGGGAGCTTGGTTGGCTTTTAAGGACCAGGGACTAAATTTCTCTCTTGGCTTATTTTTCAAGTTTGGATACAGAAGTGGTTTCATAACCTAACACCTGTAATGACAGGAATGAAAGGAAACCTGTTATTTTACTTGCCCTGACGTTTGGTGGTTTTATAAAAATATTTCTATAAACAGGAGATAATATTTTCCAATCTGCTCAGTACAATATTAAGTGTATGATAGTAAAAATTATTCTTTCACATATACTGGCATTTCAGTATTTGTGTTACAGAGTCTTTCCTTCCAATTTATTTTATAGCAATGTTCTAGCTTGTTGTTTGAATTCGGTGCTGGACCAGAGCCACAGGTCAGCATACTTTGGCTGGAAAATGGTTTCTAAATAGCATTAAGTATGGAGATTGACATCAGGAATGACTCCACGCATGGCTAATTCCTCCATCCTGTCAGCTGTAAATAAGAACCTATATTAGCAAAGTTGCGGTTTATGTTAATGATAGTGCCAAAAGTATTGGTACGATGCTTTTTATGGGGGCTCATGCAAATGGTTGATTGCTACTGAAGTGTGCATTGACATAGAGTGCATCCTCAGGTAATTTATGGGAAAATGACAAGATATGAAATACTAAGTCAGGCAATGATCAGTGAGCAATATGATTGCCTCAGATCAGTACACATTTTCAGAACGGTGTTCATCATTGCTTAAGAGAAGAAAAAAGCATACTGTACAAAAAGAATCATGATACACAGGATAGTGCTTAGAGATATGATGCAGTATAAAATCATATGGTATGATACCTTTCCATAAGCACTGTGAGCTTGGGGGATTATTTTTTTAAGATGCATTCATAAAAATATGAATTAAGGAATTGAAACCAACTATTAAACGCATGATGGGAAAAAGTAAATATTCACGGAATCATAGAATCGCAGAAGGGTTGGAATGGACCTCTGGAGGTCATCTGGTCCAACCCCCCAGCTCAAGTAAGACCACCTAGAGCCGGTTGCCCAGGACCATTTCCAGATGGCTTTTTTGGAAGTCTCCAAGGTGGGAGACTCTCTGGACAACCTGTCCCAGTGTTCAGTCAACCTCACAGTAAAACGGTGTTTCCTGATGTTCAGAGACTGCCTCCTGTGTTTCGGTTTGTGCCCGTTGCCTCTGGTCCTGTCACTGGGCACCACTGAAAAGAGCCTGGCTCTCTCTTCTTTATGCCCTCCCTTCAGGTATTTATATACATTGAAATGTATACCTGAAATGACCAAAGGCATATTCCATAAAAACTGGAGGTAGAGGAAGAAAAGAATGGGGTTTGACTTCCAAGTTAGCAGTTGCTTGGAGAGTGGCTGGGAATCGATCTGCTTGAGGGGGATCATGAGTGATTGCCTTTGCATTCTGTTTCTTTCTTTCTCTTTCCTTCACTTACTAAACTGACCTTTATCTCGAACCACGTGATTTCTTACTCTTGCTCTTCCTATTCTCTCACCTGGTCCATCGCAGGGGAGTGAGTTAGCAGCTATGTGAGTGCTCAGGGGTGGCCAGATCAACCCATCAGGCTTTGAATCTGAGCATTTGAAATCAATGCGTAACTACTGTTAAGAGGTGCAAAATGATTGTATATTTCAATACAAATAAAGTGCTGAAGTTTTTCAAACAGCAATTAACTGAGGAGGAGAAATCCGTAGTTTTCACTTGCCAAGAAAGTGTTTGCCAACAGAAGATTGATTTGTCTGATTGTAGTATTCAGGCAGACACTGAATAATAGGAGATAGCATTTGATTAAAACCAAATACATAGCTGAAGAATATATGTGGCGCAACGGCCACAATTGCAGCAGAGCATTAGTCAGGAAATCATTAGCAATGATTAGTCAACCCTATAACCCTACCAAAAAAATCATATTCTCAATTAATTTTCATGTGTAGTAAATTGCTAATGCCATCATTATGAATTTTGAAAAAAAACTCTTCAGTTGAACCGACCACTTTAATTAAACCCATGCCACAGAATTTCAGTTTTTCTGTGGTCATAATTAGAGGTTGCATTTCCCTTTTCCATATGGGCAATTTGGTAAGTGAAAGTATCTTGAAACTGTTATAAATTAAATTTTCAAAAGTATTTACTTTTCCATGTTGTGAGAACATAGAAGACTATGCCAAAGGCTTTCTGGTTTAGGATAGGTTTATTTTTATCCATCTCAAGGTTTAAGAGAGTTTGCTGCTTCTGTTTCAGTCTAGTTTTAAAAATTGAATTGGTTGATTATGCTGTGGACCCATTTTAGCTATGCAGTTTTTTAATATTCTTGTGTTTCCTAATGAGGTCTGGTATTGCAAAGGCTAAGCCGGGAGGAAGTGATAACTGCAGTCTGTCGCATGATGTCGGCGTGTGGAGTTCGGGGAAATGAGTAGCTGTGGTAGCGGTGGAAGGGAGCAGACCTTCCCCCTCAGTTCTGCTCATCCTCCGACCACCCCTGGGATGCTTTGCAGAACTGGCCGCGCGGAGGAGACGCGGAGGAGATGAGGCAGATAGCAAGGACTTGGCCGGGCTTCAAGTACTATGCAAAAGRCGCTTGCTCGCCTCCGAGCTGTTCGGCTTCTAGTGCGTGGTTACACAAACATTCAGCTGAAGCAGTGTGTCAGTGTGTTGGCTAAATCTGCATATATATGCAAATAAATAAACAATACTGCATTTGTAGGCATCAGGTACTCAAACAGGAATTAGATGAGGGCTCTGGGGAGTTTGCTGCCAATCTTGAGGCAGGTATTTTTCCCCTGTTYGCATGAATTCAAAAATTCGCTGAATATTATGTTGGTTCTCAGATCAGTGGTTTTGCAGCTTTTCCATTTAGATTTGTTACGGTAATACTGTACTTCTTTATGTTCTTTTCTTCCTAAATAAGTTATATTGAAAAACAGAATTTCTAATTACTCTGTTCGATCAGTTGTGAGAATAGAAAATCTAAGGGACAAAAATTCTGTGAAAATACCTGAATTTCAGTTTTGACATTACTTTTATTCCTTGCTTTCGTTGAAAAGACTGAAGGTCTCTATGTATTGATTGTGAAAACACTATCATTATATCTTTATATAATATCTTTAATTGATTTCACTCAGAAGACTCTAAGTTTATGGTAGTACAATATACTAATTTTTGGGGGGTGAAAATACAAAGTATCAGAGTTATTCAAAGTAGCCTTGACTTAATCCTTTCTACAAACAGATGTTCTTACAACATCATTTGCTGTTGTTGCCCTAGAAATACCTCATTAAAACTAAGAAGTCTACAAATCTTCTAGTAAATGAATTAGGAACTGTTTAATGTATGAGCTAATAACTTACATAACTTTTAGTTATTTTTTGGGACACTCTCAAGGATAAATCAAAAAAAACCCAAAACACCCTTTCTAGTTTGCAAAGCAGTAGTACTGGGATTTAAGCTGAAAGGGAGATTGATAATGTCATGAAAGCACATTCTTCAAATAAAACATAAAAATACAATAAAATAATTGGAATTATACATAGGGAAAAAAAATATGGTGATGTTATCAGTTCTATTCTCAGAGCACAGCCTGGTGAGTAAAAGAGATGTCCCAACAGTAGTCTCTTTCATTATGTGTGTTTTGTTCATATTTAAATGATCCATTCCTACTGGAAAACTATTCTAATTAGTGTTGTAATTATATTCTGCCTTAATTTTTCTTGACTTAATTTGTCCTTTTTCTTTTCCTTGCTTTTTGCTCCCCACCAATTAATTTTTCTCATCCCTAAAGTATGAATCCCTTAAATACTCAGAGGTGGTTATACCCTCATATATTTGTCCTGAGGAGAGGCAAAAAGGAGAGAGCAAGTACTCACATCTGTCTCAGCCTAGGAGAAGGTACAGCTGCGGACAGAGAGTTYARTGAAACACAACAGATTTTGACTGCRGAACACTGRAGCATTAYGCRGAAGTTAAAGGGAGAAAAATAGTGAATTTTTCAGTGAATGAATATATGGAATTCCTGTGGAACCGCCTCTCCAACGTATAGCRTTAATRTATTTTCAACTCAGTATGTTGAGTTATATAATTTTAACTTTTCAATTGTATTTTCAACTTAGTGCAAGGAATGCTTGAAGACATAATGCATAAAACATATTGATCATTTTGCCTTTTTGATTCATAGCCCAAGCTTACCTCATCCATGGTAGCGATGTTGAAGTGAGAAGCTATATTAAAATAAGGCAGAAGGAAAACTAGAGGTGACTGATGATGATGCGTAGCGCAGCTSCTAACTAGGGGATCTACTACTGACAAATGACCTCAGCATAATTCCTTCTGTGCGTAGACTGCTTCTGCYGAGTAATATCCATGAATGATTACTAATAGGAGACTTTGATTGAAATGCTTGGAGTTTAAATGGTTGCTTTGTGAACATCTGTTTAGTAAGAAGGGAAGAAACTCATAAGATAATTGTTTTTCTTCTTTCCTTATTGCTGCTCTTGTTGCCTGACTTCACCTGACTTGTTGTTGTTTCTGTTATTACTGTAGTTGCCATTAATCCTTTATTTCTTTTGCTTCTACCACAATTTGCAACATCTGCCATTGCCTCTAATGTAATTACATAATTTTGCCTTCATGTTGCTCTTTYCTACTTAGAAGTTGTAAGAAACAAAACCCGGAAGGGAGCGTTTCAACGTCAAAAGATTCATAACAAGGAGAGCAGTTTTTCTGCCAGAATTACTRTATTCGAGTTCTTCCAACACTAGTGCTCACCCACTTATTTTCCTTTCACCATATCAGTACTAGCATTGTTAGTGATAGTACTAGTCTCTTCAAACAATTTTATAGCAACGCTAGAAACAAGATGATCTGGGATAAAAATGCCGTAGGAAGATCTTACATTTTCTGGAGGACACTCAGGGCTGGCCACCGCAACTGCAGTTAGACAGAAAGAGCAAACGGGCAGACGGGATGCTCCCTGCAGATGCTGACTGTAACCAGTCTAATCCAGGAAGTTCCTCCTGACTGGGCAAAATCTGGACTGACCCTCCAGCTGATGAGAACATGTTGATGGCAGTGAAGAGCATGGGGTTTTCAGTAGGGAAGTTTTCCAAGAGATCTCAGGAAGTGGGTGAAACAGAAAATATACTGTGCATTGTAAGAAATAATTCRTTATTTTCTTACCGTGTAAATGATTGGAACTTCGTAATTTTCATTGGGATTTCTATATAATTTCATCAGGCATGTGAGAGATTAGTGTAATTTATACACATTATATAAATTAATAAACAATATACTAGTTAGGATCACAAATTTCTCTCAACAAGGTAAATGATCCTGGTGCTGCCTTTCTTGTACATCTGTGATGGAGGTTGATGACTAGTCCCATATAGGATTTTGCTGATTTTTTAAAAACATYTTTTAGCTTCACATCTGAATCTAAATATTGAGAAAAAAATAGTTTAGATTGTTTGTCCACATAGGTCAAATTCGGTATCCATTCTGCAACCTTGACTAGTACCAAATTCTTTTGAGATAGAAAAAATTGCATAGTGGAATAATTTGCCAAGGAGGAAGTTCATCTTGCATGTGCATTAGCCGTAGAGTAAAATACTCCATCTAAATGTAATGTGGATGCTATATAAATGATTACTCTTCTTCTGAATTCTCTTAAGTTTTTTGAATTGGTTATTTTGTGATAACGCTTTTTGTTAGTGCCTCTGTGTATGCGTGAACAAATGTATTGGTAGAAATATTTCTAAAATACTATTTATAAGTTGCACTTTAGAGTTAATGAGTGGGGTGCCAACTACTCCTTCTGTTTGAAAGATACACAGTGCTAYTGAGTTACTTTGGACTTAATTTTCAGAAGCTGATTGATAGCTGTAGCCTGAGTGCACAAAATGGGGACCTGAAACTATAGATCACTGAAAAAAATGCCCTTAACCTTCTAGATCCATCAGTTGCACATGTGCAAAATGTAGTAGTATTTATCTGCAAATAGACCAGAGTGTTTTTTATTGGGATATTTACAACAAAATGAAAAAATATTGGCAGTGTTATTTTATCTGGACTTGGCACTCTCAATGAAATGTCAAAGGTGATTTTCTTCATCTAGCATCCTTTGTTACTTTGGCATTGATGTATGACTAGTAGGTTATGATGATGCTACTTTCCTACTCTTCTGTGTGTTTTCTTTAACAGAAAATAAGCAAATTCAGTAGATGTACTCTTTATAAAAAGTGCTTCAAAATCAAYGATTGTATCTTCATGTGTAGTTCAATCCCCGTCACTTTACCTTCCAGCGGGGCTAATTTTTTAAAACAAATACCTATCACTCTATGAACTGTAAAGGGGGTACAGTGGGGGTTGTTTGATWGCATAGCGTTTTCATGTCAAAACACAAGCAATTTGTCAGGAATGTAGCCTATTTAATTACGGATTTGATATTTATGAAGAATTTATGGTACTTTGATATTTATCATGAAAGCCTATAATAACGATCGATAACAATGTAAGGGTGGTGCAACTGAACCTGTTCAGAAACATGAACAGTGTGGATTTCTTTTTAATTCCTGTATTTTTTATTAATTTAAAAATCTGTTTGGAAGCTGCATGTGGTCAAAATTCCTTTGATAAATGAACTGTCACTTTGCTTTAGGCATTTTAAAAACATTTAGTCGAGCATATTGATTAGTCATTAGCACTGTACATCACCAAGTATGTGGAAGCATTATTAAATTCCTAATAAACTAAAAGTGTATTGCAGCTGTGTGAAGCAATACAGATAGCTTTGAAATATTTAGGCTTTAGATGAGTATCGCTAGCAACATTAACTCCTTAGAGGGCTAGATTATCCATCAGTAGAGGACAATTCCTCTACGTGAGGTGGGTGCCTCAGGGGTAAGTATGCAGCATGCAGCAGTGGAGGAGCCGGTGGTGGGTATGTTTCCCAAGGAGATTAGGCTTAGCCTGTCACCACACACAGCTGAGTTTTTTCAGCTGAGCCACCTAGAATTTTGAAAGGAAGTCAAAGTAGCACTCAAGTTTTGCTCAGTTGTTTAGACAGTGAAGGCAGTGCTTARTCGATTTTCATTCATCTCTCCCCTTCAAAGCAAAGATGTAAAGCTGTGCAGRGGTAGTTCTGTGAATGTTTCACCCTTTTATGCTCGAACCACAGGTCAAGTCACAAACAGATCTTTAAAGATCTTTATGAAATTAAAGGTATTATCCAAATTAATCCATGGTTGACATAGCCTACTGTTTCCAATATATGCCAAGTGAATGATTATTTCTATTTTCTTCAGATTTTTTTTTGTTTGTTTTATGTACCCAAAAGGACAGAATTCTCTACAACCTCTAAAAGTGCCTGGTTTTGGTGAAGGGAAACAAAAAAAAAAGTCTCAGCTGAGTAGAACATTTGAATGTATTACTGACATGACTAGACCTAATTTGATGAAGTTTGTAATACTAATAAATAAATCATTACTGGTAACTATGTGTGCAAATTTTTTTTATGTTTTCCCTAGCCAATGAGAAGTAACCCCCACACACCTTAATCCTAGATAAATCAAGGAATAAAATTAGATATCAAGTCCAGAGAAGGAACCAAAGTGCAGAGAGGAGAGGAGAGAAAAACAGAGTTTTGATTACTTATGCTTGTTGATGAGCAGAAACACCTCTTTAAAGTAGTTATCTATTAGTAGCTGAAGCCAACAGCATTTGCATACCAATCAGGAATCTTTAYACTGTTTAGTTTCTCCTTTGAGAGGGTGTTTTGTTTGGTGGTTTAAAGGAAATTGCAGTTTAAATAAGGATCATGATTTCATTTGCAATCTGTTATCATAATTTGTCTGTGAAATTGTTTAAATCTTTCATCTAAGAAMAGGTATGGTTTCTCTTCTAAAGAGACCTTCCTTTTTCTGTCATTTCAAGGATGGATTACATCCTGTCTAGGGAGCTTGAGTGTATAATGATTATAGAATAAATGCAGGAATTGGATGACTGGGATTTCCACTTTCAACCCTGCCATTGATTCACGGTATGTTATCGGGTACCCATCATGGTTCTGTATTTCTTTTTCTCCATCTACAAGACTGGGAATGGTGAGACTGTACCCCTTAGAAATATATTTTGRTATCTGTTACAAAAAAACCATGCAAGTGCTAATCATTAATTTCATCAACGTAATTCCACTGTGCTTTCTGTTATTGTGTTTGTACTTCTATTATGGTGTTTGCCTTCATACAGATCAAGCAAGAAATTTCTAGTTGGCTGATAATAGAGACAGTTTGTAAATCTGTCTGCACTTTTGTGRTTTTCATAGAATCATAGAATTATTTAGGTTGGAAAAGACCCTTAAGATCATTGAGTCCAACCAATGTAACATTTTAGATGTTACCACAAAGGGCTTCTCCTCCCTGGTACCCTGTCTACCTAGCATAGGTATATAGGATTTTGTTGCATAGCAGTAAGCCACATGCCACTAGAATTCCTCAAGTTACATACCTGATATAGCAGTTATGAAAACCCAGGTGTTAGAGGAARTGGAGAAACAGCTTTGGAAGAAAGTCATTTATCTTTTCTCTAATCTGTCAATTAGTGGTGGAATTTTCAGACAAAGTGTTTTGGAAACTTACTGGATCCATGTTATTGCTCCTTAGACTTCACCTTTTAGATGAAAGAGCCTTAACCTCCATTTGGAAGGTATAGTAAGAATCTAATTATTAAATCCATTATATGTGCATATAAACCAGATTAACAGCACAAGTCAGATGTTGAGCAATCCTGTGATTGKCATGATGGACATGAGCTAATTGAAAGCCTTAGAGGCCTATACGTCCATATCTGTATTGACATCTCCCAGAACAATGAATCTTGGAGACTTCATTACCACTCTTTGGCAGCAGATGTTTCTCTTCAGGCAGAAGAGAAGCCAGTAACAYAGTGCTGGTCTTTGCGTGTGTCTGTGTCTAATTTCAATCTCATTGGATTCTTACATTTGTTGTATCTGTGCCTTTATACATTCCATTTCACTACTTTTTGTTTMAAATGGAGTGTCTTCAGCTTGAATAATGTCTTCTTCAGCCTTGTAGGCTTTTGTTGTCCCAAATATGGCTATTTGTTTTGATAGGCTAATGGTAGAGTGGGTTGGCTGCTATGGCAAATCTTGGTGATATTTTTAATTACTTCATGTGAGCTTCATTTTTTTTCTATATAAGAAAAACAAATAGTGCATGTGTCATGATAATTTGATATTTCCCAGAAAGCATATTACTGTCTTGTAGGGAGATAGACCTTGAGTTCATACAGAAGAAGCACACTTCTACAATGAGACAGTGATTCGGTCATTTGAATAGCATGAATAAAAACTGTCAGCAGTTGTACTAGCTAGAGTAAAAATTACAGTCTCCTACATTATCTTGTAACATAGTGCAAGCATCATCTGCAGTTATGCATAAACATCCCACTGTGGTATAGAAATATACGATCGCTTTTTATCGCTTTCCACCATTTTTTCTGAAACATCTGGTGTTAGCCATTGCTATAGACCGGAGGTACAGACCATAGGACACCATTMTGTGGTTTGACATAGCAGCTTCCGTGCTGTAGAAAGTCACATACAGTATTCCATGCAGATAGCCAGCCATATGTAAGGGATTTGAATATTACTAACCTTGTTGTTATAAATGTGCACGAAGAACATTTCTTGTGTGGGACTGGAGTCCTTCCAGCACCCGAGCAGGTGAACTGTTGGGTGGYACATACTGATTTTTATTTATTTTTTCACCCTCTTCCATTGTTACAAATGTCATAGGTAGCTCGTGTTTTGATAATGTAYGTACACAAAGAAGGCTTCAGAAGCTAACAAGGGGATTGTTTGACAGTAATGTCATCTTTATTCAATATATCTTTCAGCTAAGCCGAAGGGGAGGGTGAAGGATAGTCAGGAGGAGGATTTGGCTTTCCTCAGGCAGTTAAGTAGAAATTATTTCTCCTTAAGTCTCATATGCATGTTACAATTTGCATTTTAATTCTAATATTTTGAAGTGTAAAAGCATATTTAGGGAAATGGGATAATTAGATCTCTGTAAACTGCCATATGTTGCCATTTGTATTAAATTTAAAGGGTGGTTAGAATTACAGAGATATTATTACTTGCAAGAAAAAGGAATAAATGCCCACCTGTAAAATTTATGCATTTTTTCTTCTTTGAAAATATCTTMAATTGCAGTTGTTCCTAAGTTAGTTTTGAAAAATAGAGAAGAAATGAGAAATTGCCGACAAGGTAATCTGGTATTTCCTCTTATGAGGTGATGAATACCACATAAATGCCTACCTGGAGCCAAGGTTTTGTTCTTCTTACTTATAATTGAAAGTGCAAATAATTTTTTGGCAGGAATACTCAAGGACTGCAAGCAGTGCTTGCTCCCTGCCATGAGCGCTAGAAGCCGGCATGCAGTGAGTGGTCCCTGGGGCGGCAGTCGTACCGGYTTCCTCGTGAATTTGCACTTAGACCTATGTCAGTGCAGCCTACGTACTGGTGTGGTCTTAGGCTRGGCATACGGCAATTCCTCTGGGACGGAAACTTCCGTTCGCTGAGGTTGAAAGGCAGAAGAAATGGTGCCTCATCTCAAACCTGAGTTGTCGCACATGGAGTATGACCTTTTCATCCCTCTGCCAAAAATATATTTGCATGTATTTGACTGTGTTGCATGTTCAGAAGGGATTGCCTGAACTATTGGTGAGTGTACAGAGGGACCATGCCCAGGGAGGACAATTAGCAATATGAAACTATGTGACCCAGGCCAGTTTTTACAGAATGGGAAAGCAGTGCAAGTTCACACTTTAAATCTGAAGACAGTATGCAAGAGAGCAGCTGAATTTCTGGAGCTGCACGCCATGCTCTCTTKTTCTGAAAATTAAAATGAGGTTTATTATCAAGAGACTAGTACAGATGAGTCTACAGAGATGGTTYCACCAGCTGGCTCAATGAACTACATTCAAACCACAGAATGGTGCTGTATCTCTGTAGTAACCTTGAACTTTACTATTGTCTTAAAAGTTCATACAAAATTATTTCAAAATCCAACTACCAGTTGCTATGACTACTCAATAACATACAAAGAGAGGCATAAAAGTGACCCATTTGCCTTGTCATTCATTATTTTATGAGATACCCGTTTTGACTGAGYACACTATAAAGATGTACTTATAAGACTGTTATGATCTGATATGTCAAAATGTTTTCTGTGATGAGGGAAATGAAAAAGATTGCTAAAAAAATTAGTTTTACTGTTTTGACCATTTTTTGAAGAAAGAAAGATAATAGTTTCAGGGAGGGCTTCTAATTTTTAAGGGAACCAATTTACAATGTGCATTTAAGTCAAGGGGGACTTAGAACAAGGAGTAAACAACACAGCAAACCCTACAAAACCCGAGATTCTTCCTCTCTTCTTTGGTGTCTGCAATACCATATCTGGCAGTTTGATGTTATCTATATGATATCATTCTGTAGCTGTCTGTAAAACTTGTTAATTTTTTTTTATCATATTTTGTCCTTTAATTAATAGGAGAATTTTATAAATGTATGAGATTTATGGAACCAGTTAGAAAGATACTATTCTTTGAGTATGACTGTGGCATAACAGATCCCTTAGACTGTAGAAGCTGTGAAARGAATAACATGTATCAGTGTTTAGTATACGGGCTCACCCGCCAAAATGGAAATTCCCAGATAATTAAATGGGAGTTCATTCCTTGCTTCACCGTAATGGTCTAGAGCCTATGAAATTTTTAGATGTGGTGAGCACTGAAATTGCTTTTTAAATCAGTGGAATGTTTTTTTTTTAATGACAGTCATGCCTTAAGCACGTATATATACATCTCATAAGTGCGTATCTACAGAGGTATATTCACTATGACTGCTAAAGTCTTACCCTTCTGCACATTGTTTTTGGCATAATTTCAGAAATAAAGACTACAAACCTGCAGTAGTTATACATCAGCTTGACTGATTGAGGCTCCTAGGATGAAGTTGGGCAAATGGATCACTMACTGGATTCCTTAAGTCAGTCTCTGGCTAAATATGAAACTGCAAGACCTGCGAGCACTTCCAGACTTGTGGGTTCAGGCATGTGCTATGGCCATGTGCAGTGCTTCATTGCCCCCTGCCTCAGGAAAAGGAACAGGGTAAATTGTCTGGAGGAGGTGAGTACTGCACTCTGACCAAACCCCAGGGTGGGACATCTGAGGATCAGGACACATAYCTTGCCCCAAAAGTGTGCATTTGACTGTGCAGTCCCTGCTGTTTCTGTAAGTTTGCTGTGGGGTCTTCTCTGTGATTCACCAGGACCAGTGAGATTTTGGAGCATACAGAAGAGGGAAAGAGGCTTGACTTACTGATTGTCCATGTGTTTGGTCCACATGGATGCTCTCAAGGTTCAGTTACCATACTGGCCTAAGATGGAAGTCGTTCAAGTGCCCTTGTAGTTCCACAGCTTGAATGTGATATCCCATCTCAGTTGTCCTAAACCATTTATGTTCTTGAGGTTGGTATAGCTAAGTATTTCTTTTTGCCTAGTGCAATGATTTTCTCACAGATAAAGCAATTCTTCTGGCAAGCTTATCTCCCCATCTATCTGTTTCAATTTTCATCAGCCTTCAGGAGATAGGTTAGGCACAAATCTCTGGCTGCCYGTACCGGCTTTCTTGTTTAGCATTGTCATGCATTCGTGCATGTGGCCCTGATCAGTTATTGTATCATGCCTATCTCTGGTAATTACATAAGCATTTTGGTATCATCAAATATCCTTGGTAATTAACTATTCAGATCTACCCATCTGGTAGATTGAGACATTCATATAGATTAGGTGGATTTCAGTAAGAGGAAAATATCAAAATCTACAGTAAGTTTAGTTCATGCAAATGGGGAGAATTCAGAGGTGCTTTGAAATGTTATAGTTGTAAAAGGTGATTCTTCAATCTGTATATGAATCAAGGGATTTCACAAATTGGAAGCTTTCATAAATTAGTCTGTATTCTATGGGAAGGAAATTATATTGAAAATAGAGGCATTTCAGGTGCATTCCAACATTTTTGGCTTAGGTGCAGAACCTGAAAATCCAGGGATGTTCACTTCATGTTCTTTCTTTCCTAAAGCTAAGGGCTTGGGGTTTCTTTTAGTCTCACAGSATAGGTCCACTGTAGTTTGTATTGCAATGACAGCTTTAATTTTTCTTTAAATTTTTCTTTTCTTTTAATGTTTTAATTAGATACTATCTAATTAATAGTAACATTTTCTCAGCTTTAATAATCATTCTATGCTAGTACCATAATTCTGGAACCTTTAACCCACAGTGGGGGAGATGGGCTTGGAGTGTTAATATAGTTTTTATTACTGAGTTGCAGCAATTAATCAAGTTTAAAATGTATGTTGTTACTACTACAGAAGTTGTAATTAGAATCATACAATAATTTATTTGGAAGGGATCTCTGGAGGCCATCTRGTCCAGCCCACAACTAGGATTTARTTGTTCTTCAATGCTGGAGRAGACAAATCMGCGGATGTCTAGTTACAKAGCTGGCTTGCTAAACTGGGCTCTGTTCTCTGTTACGTGGGGCCCCATGGACAGCAAAGCAAGAGCAGTCCTAGATTTGCTGCTGCTAAAATGCTTCTCTGATCCTTCGTAAGCCTTAAGATAGTAGCCCACACTGGTGATTAGATGTTTAAGTTTTTTGCATTTGGCATTTATCCTGTGGCAGAGACTGTATCTCGGACTGTATCTTGTAGATAAGCGCTATGCAGGATTCCAGTTTGGGGAGGGGGTGTTTGCGGGTTTGAGCCCGGGAGAAGGGTTTGTTTAATCGTACTTTGAGGATAAGTCTGCAGTAAGTGGTTTGCATTTGCTACAGCTTGAAATACCCATAGCAGGCGTAGGAGGAATTGAGATTTTGATCGCTTTTTATTTTGGTCCTGAAGTTTTCAAGCAAACAGAAAGTAACTGTGTTTCTATTCCTGACACTATAAGGTAGTGTATATGCCTGTCAATACAACTTGCAACTCTAAGTGAAAATCTCTATTTTTTTATAGGCATTCATAATCAACACAGCATTTTTCTTTCTATCTTCTTTTGGTTTTATTGTTTTCAAGGGTAATGAATGAATGAGCTTTGGGGAATCGCTTTGGCTCATGGTGAATGATGCAGGAAATGAAAAATCTCTATCCAATTCACATTGCAAATGCACTCGGGTCAAAAGAATCCCATCTGTATTCAGCTCTTTGCTTTGTGCTAGTCTACATAGATAGGCACATAATGTTTAACTCGGACATTACCAGCGAATCTTGCAAAGCCTAATGGTTTCCAAGTGGTGATCCACAAACTCCCAAATTATCCTCACCATTTCAGTTCACCTTGCAAAAAGTGTGGCTCCACCTTCCATTGCAAGGAAAAATCCTTTAACAAAACCACTGGAATCTTATGAAAATTGCTCAGGTTTAGTATCTAAGGTCTATGTTTCCCCTTCCTCTGCTTTAGGTTTAATGACAAATCCAAATCAGGAATGGTTAACATATATATATATTTTTAACTATTCCGATCTAGCCAAAGGCTGAATTTCAGCTTTGGCTGGTTAATACGAGTGGCTTTCATTATAAATTTTGGACTACATTAAGTTTTTTCATTTTCTGTCCTTTCAAAAGTTAGAAGGTATGAGTGAGTTCCTGAAATGTTTGTGAAATGAAATGATGAAATGAAAAATGATCAATATAAAATTAAGTAAAAACTTTGAGTTTGTATTCAGCTCAAGCTTTGCTTCAAGATTCTGTTTATTCAAGGAAAACTGAAGAAATTGCAAACTCATGCAGATCAAAAATTAAGACGAAGATAATAGGTACGTTCTAAGACCAAGCTAGACATTCTTTTTGTGGATCTGGTTAATAGAAGATGAACATACATCTTTACAAATCAAGCTAGGCACTTTTTATAACATGTAATTGTCTGAAGAAGCTGGGTAGCAYAGACTGACTTTTTTCATTTGTCTGTCTTAAGTTCAATTTAATGAACACTACATCCCTGTGTGGTTATGATATTACATCAAATTTGATATGATTGCACTTTAACTGTTTAGACAATATTACATTGCCTGTTTTTCACTGATGGATAGCTGTCAAAGGACTTAGTTATGGATTGCTAGCCCCAAGCCAATACACACTGGAAACTATTAATTTCAGACTGATAGATTACTTTATATCTCATGTATGACTCTGGCAATTTTTAAAACTTCTTAACTTACTGAATTGCATTTACTTTGTCTTACGGCATATTACAATTCCAAACAGTAGACAAGAAAAGCACTTAGTCAAACTAATATAGCATTAGAAAATGCTATTTTGATTTAATTCTATGCTGTCCAGACAACAGAAGACAAATGCAGGGTAAGTAATAAAATGGACTGGAAGTTAGTCTGCATATACACTAGACAAATATAGTTAATCATATCTGCATGAAATTTAGCCAATTGTAGTCAATATGATGTATTATGCATGGATTAACATTTGTACACTCATATTATTTTGTCAGGACAGCTGGATTTAGATCACAAGTTCAGTTTGTTATTCATATTGATTTTTTTAATATCCTTCAGACTAAAATTCAGTACTGTTTTCACCATTTGCATCTCTTCTGACTGRTATTTATTTATCTGTGAATAACTGAACCAGGCACATTTGACCTTAGGTGTCAAATCAACGTATACTTTAAGTAAGATTTCTGTGTTTTCAGGCATCTATAATGTAAACACTAAACGTGTATGTATACACACAAATGAATATTCCTTATGAAAGCACAGTGTTTTTTAAAGGAGAAAGGGTAACACTGAGCAGAATATCTTAACTCAGAACTAGAAATTTCTCTTTTTATATACAGCATGACACGAAATCTACTTCTTAGAGCATCTCTTTCCAAAACACTGAGAAAAGGACATTCTGATTTCAAGGACAGCATCTCCTTCTCTTCTAGTGCACTGTTTTGTTCCATGTTACGCTGAATTGCGTTTTCTCAGCTTAGCTCTGGACTGGGAGTTGGAAGTCCAAGGTTCTGTTTCTGGC
This sequence comes from Oceanodroma leucorhoa, assembly GCA_030449065.1. Classification (NCBI taxonomy): domain Eukaryota; kingdom Metazoa; phylum Chordata; class Aves; order Procellariiformes; genus Oceanodroma; species Oceanodroma leucorhoa. The sequence goes on along the minus strand of JASVER010000181.1, from coordinate 345,182 downwards.
ASTGTATCAACTTCAGATCACTTAAAGCTCCATGCAAGATTTGTTCAAATAACTTGTGGTTTTTAGTACCTCCATTTTTGAGGTATCACTGTAAAAGAACCTGATGTCCAGATTAAAAGGTGAGCAGTTTCTGAAAATACAGCTTCCTTCACTCCCCACCACCCCTAAGACATTATATGTGAAATACCTGAAATGAGACACATCCAAAATAGCATCTTGGTTTTGAAACTTTTCTTACTGTTTTCATACCCATCAATCACAGATATTTCTAGGTCTTAACTTTTGTTAAATATTTTGAACAATACAGCTGAAGAAAACACTTGTTCTTTGCATATGCTTTTTAAATTGGGGAGGCAACAGGGGCTTATCTGCTGCAGTTTTCTTGAAGTAGAACAGTGGTGCAGCATTACACAAGTGATCCTTTTTAGAGTTTTATCTAAAGGCACTGTTGTAGGTCCTTGGTCACTGTGGTCACTAAGTTGGATTCTTAATGGAAGGAAGATCTGGGTGTAATAGTCTAAAATTACGACCTTGCTAAAAAGAGCTGTGGGTATATATCACCATGCCTGTTTCTGTAACAGAGAGGAAGAGTGTCCACCTTCCACCGTCACCATGGGATGACTAGCATGGCCTCAGACCAATGAATAAGCAGGAGCTGGAGAAGAATGGAAAGGTTATTTCTACCCTGTGCTGCCTAAAGCACACTAAAACGCTTTTACCTTGTCCTTATGGCACTTCGTTAAGAATGACCCTACAGAATGAAGAAATGTTATCRGTGCCATTGCAATGACCTTAGTCTTCCTCCCTAGGCATATTATGTGACTATACAATCAATGAACACCCATTACACAGTAATAAGGAACCTAGACTCTTGTCCAAAGGTACATAGATGTTTCTTGCTATATGTTGTGTGTGGTTTGCAAGTGGTACAGCTCAATATATAAGTGAATTAGGTAGTTATTGGTCTGCACTTGAGTTTAAACAAGAGGAAAGAAGAAATAGGAATGCGAGCATTAAACTGTTAATGCAAAATACAGAATACAAAATAGCGTATTTACAAAAGAGAATTGCAACCTGCAGAATTTTAAAGTTGTGAATCATTACCCAGTGATCAGCAATGACCTGTTACTAAAGCTAAAATTAGAAAGCACACCTGCCTGATACTTTGCTGAGCAGAGCTGTTATCATTCTGTGTTCAGCTGGGATCCAGAGGAAATGCAATAATGTTGTTTTCTCAATGTTGTTTGAAATTCCACTGTTATGAAATATATATTCCATTTGGTATTTGGTTTTTAGGACTTTTAATTAACTGGCCATCCTTATTCAGTTAACTATATTGTGTACTTTTTATATACATGAAATAAAAGATGCAGATAAAAAGATAAAAATCTTTATTTCATGTAATCAGTCTCTATTACAAAAGGAAAATTAACCTGTGATGCTCTAAAACATGACACCACTTAGTAAAGGGACTATATATATATATATATATATACACACCTACTTGGAAAGGCTTCATCATTTATTTTTACTGAAGTCTTACTCCACAAAGCCATACTGTCTTCTGTGGCAATTCTCCAGGGTGAAGGGAAGGCAAAATTGCTCACAAGTATATGCGCATATTTTTATGTGTGCATAGGCACTCATAATCTGTATCCATAAGCTATTAAAAATTGTCTCATACTAAGACTGATGGTTGTTAATGAAAGGATAAAAAAAGCTGCATTTTAGAAGATTAAAATGCTGTTAATTTCAGTATGCATTTAAGATTAATAAACTGCTAATTAGGATATGCAAATAAGGGCTTTATGAATTCCATCACAAACATTCACAAGTACCTTATCCATAAATCATATTCAGTTAATGTATTTTTGTTATGTAATTGGGGAACAGATTGATGAGGCAGTCCAGTTAGGTCTAATTTACATGTGTATGGAATTTTGTAGTAAAGTATTATGAACCTAATATGCAAGTAAGAAGAAACTAATTATAGCATGTATTTGCTTTAGTAAGATGAAAGAAAATTGAAGTCAATCTTAAAAATACTSTTACTGACTTGAGGTAATATGAGAAGAATGTAGAAATTTTAAGTTATTCTCATGAAATAATACTGTGATTCAATAGCCATCTCTTAAAACTTTTATAGTATTGTATTGCACAGATTTTTAGATTTCTGAAATCTGGGGGCTAAATCTATCAGTAGCCARCAATGCCAGAGGGAAATCTAGCCTTATACAGAGGATAGCAAGTGGTCAAAAAAGCAAAATGAAGTCCATTGTTCAGCTGCTCTGATTTTCTTTTAATATAGGTGTTCTCTTTCAAAACGTTTCTGTATGTTTTTTTTCTTAGCAACACTTGAATAAGGTCTAGTGGGGAAGTGTACAGCTAACGTGTTTGTAAAGTTACTTGGACAAAGTCACTGTATGGGAAGGAGAAGTGAAAACCTTACCCTCTGATGTAAGTAATATTCTGTGTGGCACTTAGCAGTCATAGACAAATCCTTATTTTATTGTTTCCATCAGCAAGGTAGTTTATATTCTCATAAACGTAATGGATAGAACTTTTAAAATGTACATTGCTGTAACTCCTTTGAATCAGAGCTTTCCCTTTCAGGGTGGAAGCATTTCTGACTTTGTATCAGCGCATATGTGTGTGGGTCKCATTACTTATTTTTCGCTTTGTGAGAGAAAATAGCATTTGGCAACTGTGTTAGCACACAATGTGACCCATACTTCTTAACCTGTGAATTGAGAGAATTAAACATTTATTATCTTTAATTTAATATGCCGTGCAAAGGTTGAACTGCAAGTCATATTGATAGTGGTTACAATATCAGGGAGGACACATTTTCAGTCACCTCCTGTCACATAGTTTACAGCAAGCACCATCTGAGAACRTGCTGTTTTGTCAGCAGTTGCGTGTAAACAGAAGAGCTGGAGGATTATATGCTGTTTCTTCATTATTTTTTTTTAAATTACCAGTGTTTTAACTCTTGAGTTGAGTGTCAGAACAACCTCATGGCTATTTCTGAGTCAGATTCATACAGAAATCATCACTGCATCTAGATAGAGTGGGCTTTATATTTGGCCACTTAAAAGCAACGTTACTTTGGAGCTGCAACGTAATGGGCTTCTCCCATAGAACTTTATGAATAAGGAATCCAGGGCTCAGTTAAAGTCTTCCTGACTGCAAGGAGCAACAGTGCATTTTTTGCTAGTACCTGCCATTTCTGCTTCAAGAATAATGCAATAGCACACTAATGTTCAAAAGGAATGAAGTACCACACTGTCTAATTCAAAGATTAGTCCTTTCTGAAATGAGAAATTGGGAAGAGACAGGGGGAACTAAAATCTGAATTAAACTGGATAATGTTTTCAAAACCATTTGTAAATTGGAATATTTTAGCACAATTAAAATTTATCAGGATAAATCAAACCCTTCTGCCTCATTGAAAGCACCTTTTATAGGCTTTAAAAATATTTTAGAACTCTAAGGCAACATGTTTATACTAAAGTATTTTCAATAAATCATAAAACGTTTTGATAGCTATTAAAAAGAGTTATATGAACACACATTTGACTATTTTGTTCATATATCGTAACATGTATTGCCCTTTGGTCTCTAAATGTAAAATTGCTGAAAGAATAACAACATCGTTCTATTATTTCAGACGACCAACCTCTTTAAAGAGTATGACAGGAGCAATTTATCAACAAATTAGCTCTTTTCTGAAAGACTAACCAAGGTGGCCATCTTCTACTTGAAATGAAATTGGTGCTGCTGTTAACCCCTGGTTATGCTCATTTCAGTGAGCGTGATACAGAGACATGCAGTACCTACTTATGSTGTCATTGGAGAGCTTGTTCTTCATCCATTAAAAGGCTCAACGTAGAAGCTCATTTAGGGAAAGAGGTTTTCTACACAATATAGTAAATATGTATTGCTTCTGTTAAAAAGAAAAAATTCTTTAAAAATTTGTCTCGGTTTGGGCATATTTATCTTCTCTTTCCTAATTTTATTACCAGCCATGGTCTACAATTTTTTTTTTCCTCTAGTAAACACTCCTCTCCTCATCTTCCTCATTTCATAGGAAACACAAAAGTTAAAATATCATTTTTCTCAGTGGCAAAATGTTCAACACCTTCACTAAAGCCAGTATTTCACCCTGAAAGTCAAGGTAAAATGGAACTGGTGTGCCTGTTCAGCTGATTGGTAAATGGATGCCAACAAGTTAAAATATTTCTAATGTAAAAGAACAATAACATTTGGTTTTCTCTTTGTATCTACAATGGATGTATGAATCCATGTGATAGTTTATCTGTCTTTCAAAACTAAGTCTCAGCTGGATGTTTACATTACTTCTGTATTTTCAAAGCAAGGCACAACATTACTTGGTTCACAGGATTGACGTGAAGTGAAAGGGTAAGAATGCTGATGTCTTCGATATAACTAGTAAATGTCAGCCTCTACTGTTGTAATTTCAGATTAGGTCTATCCCGTATCCACACAGATGTGTTCTTTGAAGATACTCTGTAAAAYRGATCTAGCWGGAAATACCCTGAGTCTGTTTATCRTATGTTGTAATAGGAAGTTCTGAATTCAACAAATCAGAATTCTCATTTTACCGTCAGAATAAGGATAGTAGTTTTAAATGGGGTAGTTGCAAGCATATGGGCTTCCTTTAGAGCTCCTGTTCCTGCAGGCTATTTAAGGAAATCTTGTAACTATTTATGTTAGAGTAGATTCAGATTGAAGCTGAGCAGTGTTGACACTCTTTAGATGCAAACAGACCTTTCTAAACAGCTAGGCGATAAAAATACAGTCATGTGCTGTCTRTATTGTACTCTAATTTTCAGGTTGGCTGATTAGGTAATGCAGAGAAAGTTTGGTAGAGCTCTTTGCATTGCATCTAATCGGGGCGGGGGGAGGGTGTTCTGTGAGTAAAGTCAGAAGTTCAGTGCTTAGAACATATGGAGAAATTGACCTGTTGACATTTAGGATTTGTAACTGAGCAAAGACATAATCCCACCATCATCTTATCCCTCTGACAACATGTAGGAGATAAAATGGAAAAGAAAGCTACATTAGCTGTTATGCTTGAAGTGTTTATGATGTATAGGGTTATCTGCCAAGAAGTTGGTAGTATTTTCTGCAATAAACTGGTTAATTTTGCTCCTAGAGAAAGCAKTTATTGCATTACAGTTCTGAAGTTAGAAACATGATAGACAAGTGAGAGGAACTGGAAAAAGATGATCCAGTTGCTGCCATAACAKTGTACAGATTTGGAGGCTAAACTACTATTATAACATGAAAACAGCAAAGAAGAAAATTATCTGTACTATTTTATCTGTTTTTTTCTTTCATGCAATTATACTTGATACTTCCCAGAACTCCGGTTAGCATTTAATATGTTTGTTTAGCAGTTAGCACATCTGCTGTTGTGTCTATTTTGTGCATCATCTTCAGAACAGCTCCCTATAACATGCTCGTGCCAGGGTGCTGGGTGTTATGTGTTGGCACACATGACTACTCTGTTAAGCATAGAAGAAAGACGAAACTGTGTCCAGCATATTCCTAGGAGGAGTTTGAATGTACAAAGACACTATTGTAATTTTTTCTCCCTTTTTGTCTTCTATAAGCTGCCAGGAAAGGTCTGAATTGAACTTCAGTAGTTCTTAATTGAACTTCAGTAGTTCTTCTGTTACTAATAACTTTGAGATGTATTTTCAGCCCGCTGAATTGCAAATTCAGTTTTTGGTTGCTTTGTGTTTGTTTGTTTTAAGGTAACACAGTATTTTTCAATAAATTTTAYGTGTTTTGTAGACATTTCTGTTGGCTCTTGTTTGGCCCTCATGTTAATGGTCTTTTGAGAAGAATGTAGAACCTATGCCAGATGCTTAATGCACCAAGTAAGATAACTGTGCTACATCARTAATAAAGATACACTAAGTCACAGTTATTTTATAAAATAATATGTGCAGCATCAGCCTCAGTATCAGTGGACAGGGTAGGAGAGATGAATGAGATAATAGATGTGTTGGCCAACACAACAAATGCTTGGATACATAGTGATTCTCAAGTACCATGATTGTTATTTCTCACACAGTTACGGTTTCAACTTCATAGCTTTTTCATGTTAATCTTGTTTGTTCATCAAGTCTCATTCTCTCAAGTTGAGTTTTCTGTTTTGGTTTCCACACTCTTACCCTTKTCCTTTGACTTTCTCAACATTTCGCTGTCAACTCCTCTGTCYTGTCCCTTAGTTTCCTTGCTAGCCATGTCACTTCAGCCCCTCTTACCTTGCCATTTAGTTTATGTTCATTCCGTTTTGATAGCTCCTAGTTCCCTGCCTAAATTCCCTGTTAGTATGTTTCCCTCCTGTTTTACCTCTGCATCCTTGTAGACTCTTACGTATCCAGCCAGTCGCAATCGCCAGTCTCTCCAACCCCATACACACACTTTTTGAATCTTCATCAGATCTTTCCTCTTCTTTGTATCCTAATAAGTAGTAGGTAGCTTCACTAGTAGTTGATGCTATCAGATGTACTGAATCAAATAGAGAAATATAGTTATCCAGGTGACATGTACAAATAATACCATTTATTCATCAACTTTATACCAAYATGTAAATGAATATTTTTCAATATACTGCTGGATATGCTTTGTTAAASTCCGAATCTTGTTATGGGGGATAAAGGAAACACAACTGATATGTAAAGCCAAGGCTTTGGTATCAGTATAGTTGAAATCTTAACAGTCCAACCAGAGAATTATTATTAGTCCAGATCTAATTATTAARGACAAGGAAACTAAAGATTTCTGTCACAGAAAATGACAATCTCAATAATACTAATAGTAAWACAATTAAAGAATTAAAACTGTTATACACACACTTCCTACTACCTACCCCTTTCTCTGGTGTTATGCTCAGCCTTCCACCTCCTCTCTGGGTCCTAACGTTGACACTGCCAGCATTCCTTGTGCAGGGGCAGCTTGTAGCAGGTCATCAGTGTCCCAAGCTTTTCGCTTGGGAAAAGTGGGATGTTGGTGAGGTTTCTTCTTTCTTCCTCCTCTAAGATTTATTTGGGACTGTTTTTGTGTTTTCCAGCTTGTTCTTACACCTTTCTATCTTCATTCGTGCATCTGCAACTCCACGTTACTTCTGAATTCACTATATAGGATGTTTCATGTAGGTTAGGCTCTTGTTCTTTTTTCTCTTTGGTACTCCTAAAGCCACTTTTTCCCASCTCCCCGGTATGCATTTCTTTAACTGACCTCTGGTTTATAGGCCTGGTGTCTCCAGGGGCAGCCTGTACCCTGACTTTTATTATCCTGTACTCCTGTACCCTGCGACCTGTGTCCCTACTTTTCAGGTGCCTGTTATCATATCAGGCCTGTGTTCTTCTGCACTGCGCATTAGACATAAATACTCCATTCCACACAGAATAACTACTTGTAAAAAACTAAGGTTATAACTTATGAGTATAAGCAAAAGTAAAGCAAACTAGGCATACCCACCTCGTCATTAAAAAAAAAAAAAAAAAAGTATTACAACAAAACCAAGTAGAAACAGAGCTTGAGTCAGGTCAGCACAAGCTCATACAAAGTCTGACAAGCCTCAGATTTGGGGCCTTGCAAACTCAGGACAGTGGCTACAAAGTTTAAAAACTGGGGCACAATTTGAGTTGGAGCAAAGGGATCTTTTTAAGCTCCAGTAAAATTGCTGAGAAAAAAAAATAGAGAGAAAGCACTTTTCTCTTACTGATTTCCTTATGGGTTTGTTGGATGATTTCAGAAGCAATATTCCCATCCCAAGTTCCTTATAACACCTTTCTTTTAGCCAGTCACTTCACTGTGATTTATTTTACAGTGTGAAAACCAGTGTCTATAATGAAAGATGTCTAAAACACTACAAATTAAGTGGTGTTCATAATGTTTTGCAACTTTGGGGACAAACATCACTCTATCTAAGGTAGACGTTCATATCAGTGCTGTGACAGTGCTCAAATGTTTACATCTAATACAGAGAAGAGAATAACAACCAGATCCTAAGGAAATTGTCTGTGCGTACATCTGAGTCAGATTTACTCTCTCTATATAAGAGTAATTGAGTATTCTGTTTTATTTTGTATTTGGTTCTTTTCTTCTGTCTCTGTAGGTTTATATACAAAGAAAAACATTAGTCCCAAGCTCATCCTGAGAGTGCTTGCGTTCAAACAGCACAATAATACATACTACTTTCGGTCTTCACAGTACTGTGGATACCTCTGCATGGTCCTGCATTGTGCACATAGACATCTCAGTAACAGCAGAACTACTTCTAGCATGAATTGGTTTTGGTTTGTGTTGCTCAGTGTCGCGAATGAGTGGTTTAGAGGCCTCTTAAAGAATCACCGTCAAAGGTATTAGCAGAAAGTGATTTCAACAGAGATTTATACAGGTGTGACCTAACAGAATTCAATGGCAAGGTCCACTCTATTACTTACTACACGGATGAAACATATAAAGAAAAATSATCTAAGGGTTTATATCTTAGGGACCATATGTGTTTAGCAGYAGTCTAGGGTTCATTCACAGTTCAGCAACACTCAATCATCAACTAATCATTAACAAACTTTAGTAGCACTTAATCATTAACTAATTTAATATTTATGAAATAGGTGTTAGTAGAGTCTACTATAATCACAACATAATTACAGATTATGCTTACTATTAGTCCACACAGACAGAAATATATATATATACACAGAAGGTATACCTGTTAAAAATTACTCTCAAGTTTGGTGAAGAAATATTCACGTCAAATGTCTCAGCATTTTTCTCTCAATGGGCAAAGGGTTGAGCTTTGAGGAGTAAAGGGGGTTCAGCCCAGGTCCTGACAGTCCTCCGAATATCACAGACTCGAGAGGTCACGAGCTCCGAGAGGCATCCCACACAGAGGGGGATGCTGGGCACAGCCACTGCAGTCCCGGAGAGCTCRAAGGGCCTCACTCAGGACCACCATTTATAGGTTCGCAAGATGATTGGCTTTAGTCATCCGTAAATTTCCATCCTGGCCACAGTCCCAGGTGGTAATTACTAAAAATTCTCCAGGTTTCAGTGTTGTTCTACCCGACACCTGGGCCAGGCAGCAGGAGGACGTTCCCAGCCTCGGCCGTGCAGAGTTTCTGATAGGGTGAAGGAGCGCTCAGCCCCCAGGCTCCGTGCACCGGGGCCGGGGTCTCAGGRGGATTTCTGAGATCAACAAGTGGCCTAGGAGGGGYGGGGGACATGCACCACCACACTCAGGTGATGGATTTAATCTGAGACTGCCGTCTTGGACTGGCGATTAATATTATAGGCTTGGAAAKTACTATTTTTAAAAAAGTGTAGCAGCGCCTGTTTTCTTGAAGAGCCAAGCTGATAGACTAACTCTCATTTTAAAAGAAATTTTTATCAGTTTGGTCCATTAGGCATGGAAAGAATTTTCCACCATGGGGGCAATAAGCAGGGTATGTATTTCAAGGTCACTTTGTTTATTTATTAAAAAGACAATCTTTTTCTGAACCAAGTCCCAGTGTTCAAAAATAAAAAGCTCTGAACACATATCCCCCAGTGAGTGATGCAGCTGTGTCCTCTGCTCACATTCCTTTCTGTGCAACACAGGAGGGGTTTTTTAGCTGTGTTTTGAACACTTTGTTAAATCAGTATGTAAGATCACAATCCTGCCAGCCTTCATCAACGTTTAAATGTACATTTTAGATATTTTCAAATCAGGAGAACTGAAATACTTTTCTCATTGAATTTTTTTTTTCTTTTTAGTTAATTMATTCTTATTGTGTGTTTCAGTAGAGTATGTTATCAAAACCTACTCCATACAGCTTCAGAGTCTTGGCGGGTCAGATCTGGGTCACTGATGTCAATCCACAAAGCAGTAGTTCTTGAAATTTGTGAAGAGCCAGGCTCAAATTTGAATAGTGACTTTTGTCTTTAACTGCTACTGTTCCCTAATCATACATCTCCTATACTACATTTCTTTTCTAGCTGTTTCTTTTCTAATTACAACACTCCAGGATTTTATCATGCCGTGTTAGTGTTACAATAATTACCTAGCACAATGGGGATCCTTTACTGGAGAGTCTAAGCACTACATAATGCAAATAATAAATAATGGTATTAGCAGCCTGGGAGACTTGGGATGTATTCTGGAGAGAAGGTCCTAATGACTAAAGTACATTTGGAGCTGAACATTTACTGAGTCCGCCTTAAGCTTCAGTAAAATGGATTCCACTGTGACTCAAATAAATACACAGCTTTTTCAGGTAAGTATCGATTGTTTGTAATTAACTAATGTCTTTTGCAGGAGAGCATGTCATACTTTGTTAACCTTGTGTTTACTCAGATAGATAAGTTTTGTTTTCTCTGTGTAGCTTAGGAAACATAACACCCTTTCTCTCCGTACTCTTATTTATATTAAGGACAAGTTAGCAAAATAGTTGCTCAGACTGATGCTTCTGTATAATAGTAAGTCTTGCCGTTGTTATATTAATACTGGAGATGCTTTTACAATTTCAGAGGTGTAAAGTTGCTTGTATTCTCTTCATTGAACAAAAATGTCAAGACTTATTTGAAATCAGAGGCCGAAAAGTGGTTATCTTGCAGCACTGCAGTGGATTGCTAAACATTAATTATTCATGAAGACCTTGAGCCACTTGAGTAAATGACATTAAAGACAACTGCTGTGAGAAGCAAGCTCAGGAGTGACAAATTCTATTTATGATGTCATGCCATGAGGATATATGAATAAACCAGTAGTGACAATCAATTTCATTTCTCAAAAACAGATTACATGAGAGCTTGGTCTTAAGGACAGCACTTACTTAAAGAGGAAAAAATAATCCACCATTAAAATAAAAATYACTTTTTGTTCTCTTTGAATAGAGTGAAACAGTAAAGCTTGTTAATTGATTTTAGAAGAAAAGGGAAACGASATGTTGTATCTGATTAATATGTGCTGACTTTGCCTCACTGAAGTGTTTACTTACGAGTCCAGCATTGCTGTCACAGAGAAAATGAGTCTATTTGTCTTACTTTAGTCTCTGAAGGACTGTTGCCAACATCAGGGAGGTACTGTGTGCCTTTATATTAGTATATATACTATACAACATATATACATACTGTCAAAGGAGTCTGCATTTCAGGATTGAGGAAAACAGATGATAAATAGATAAGTTATTATCCTCATGGTAAATTGTCATATCTGATTGTAACGTAGCCCTATAATCCTATCTAAACAAAATATGTATTGTATAATAGCAAGCAACTGCATTACCCTCTTCTACAGCAGCGTGAGCTTGGTTCTGCCTCCCATGACACAGGTGCAGTTCCCATTGAATTTATGCTACTGAGAACAGGGTTAGGTCTTTTATTAGGAAAGCAGGTGCTTCATATTGGCATAAGATCAGYGATCCAAATAAAATAGCACTTTGAGTTATCCATGTCTAGGCTTATGGTTCAAACAGCAGTAATATTCACTCAAAGTTCTCATTGGATAGGTTGGCTTGTTGTATGATGGCTTAGATGTATGAYGGTAGTAAAAAAGGAAGGACCCTTCCTTTCCTTATAAATCTGGTGCCATTACAGTTGTGTGGCAGGATGGGAGGAATTTTTTAGAGCAGAACACATGCTGCTGCTTAGAATAATGCCACAGGTTTCTTCCCACAGTCCTTCAAGAAGCAGTGTGCTAGACATAGACAAAATTAGTCTCAAATTGCGTTATTTTCAATAAAGTTTCAAAAGCAAGAAGGGATCCCTGAAAAAAATAGCTTAGTACTAAGTATAACAGTAAGCAGATCTGTGATCTCATCTTTCATGCAAATCTCATTAGCCTACCATGATCTTAGCCTTGCTTTATTTGGATATTATTGCTTAATATTTTCTTGTTACCTTCACGCTGGTTTTCCAGTTTTTCAAAAATACTTTGACCCAAGACTGCGCATGGTGGTCTTATTTGGGAAATAGCAAAATRCATTGTGGCAGCTATAAGAGGAGTTTGGAGAACTCAGAAAGAGTGGAGTGTAGYATGGAAGTAGATATTTTCATTGTCTGTGTTTTTCAGTAGTTAGATTTTATATTGCTTTGAAATAAATTTAAAAATAGCATTCATACTGCACCAAAATACAGTGAAGTGTGTCTAAAAGCCTTTTTATTAACTAGTTTGTCTCATACAGGTGACAAGTCAAATTAATTGTAGTTCTGTCACAGGCTTCACAAGAATCCATTTAGTTCATCAGATACCTCCTGCCGTGTAGAAGTTACTTGTGAAAATACCACCTTTTAACCATACTATTTAAAATTTGAGGTTTTAGGTCAGGAACTCTTTTTCACTTTCTTTGGATAAAAGCCTGCACTTCAACACTTGTGACACTGATCTTATGTTGGACCTACAGGACTTGTTACATTAATAAATAATAGCAACATCAACTGCCTAAGATTGATGTACTGCGAGAATAGGTACAAGTGGAGAGATTTAGGGCAGGATGTGGAGGATGATTATGCCTTTATTATAATTTTTATATGAAGTTAGATAGTAGAAAAATGGATTTGCAAATGGTGCCTTGTGTAGAAATGATAAATTAATTTCAGTGATTGATAGATGTGTTCAGATTCATAGATCTGATTGCCAACAAGTCCTCAAAGAAATATTCATAAAATGGGCATACCTGCTCATATTGAAAAGTACCATAAGATTCAGTATGTACTAACAAATGTTCTCCCCAAACTAGCAGTATTTGTTAGACTTATGTTCAGAATGTGTGCACCTTAATCAGGGAGACAGAGTCAACATTATATTGTGTATTATGATATTGTATAATATATTCAGTACTAGACTCAGAGAGAAAAATTCACACACAAGCCACTTCTTTTTTCATCTGAAATATTCAGTGAATTTTTAAGGTAATGAATGTATTTGCGGAAATCAACTCCTGCACGGTTTTATAACCACAGAAAGCAATAAATTCATGATGAGTTACTCATTATAAATAATTTAGCCAACTAATACATTTTGTGAATAAGCCAAAGGCAGAGGAGTTATGATACAATATTACTATTAATGTTGAAGTATACCAGTTAAGCATAAGTCTTAGATACTGGTAGGGGAATATTAGGCAACAAAAAGAGCCCCAAAAGTAGTAATTTAAAAGCAAAATGGCTTAATGTTAATTGTTAGGGGTTTTTATTTTGAAGAATTAYTTCTTTTAACTAGTTACTCTAAGACAAGGAATTCACCATTTTGTTATGGAGGGTTCCTAACTCTAGAAAATTTAAATGGTTAGGTATTTTAAATGCAATAGTCTTTAAGGGGAAAAAAAACCAAAAAAAAACCAAAAAAAAAACAAACCAAAAGAACCCCCAAGACATTACATGTACAAGTAAACAACGATGTGAAGTTGTGAAGTGAGAAAGAGCATAATGGCAGCACAGAGAGAATACRGAAACAACAGAGCAGGCAATTGTGTACAATGTTTGTGTAAAGTACACGAATCAGTAAGTCCACTGAAAGTACTTAGTAGACATACTACTTGCTACTTACTGAAACTGCACCCCATCCTGAAAAGTACAAAGTTTTAATGAAGAAAACAGTCACGACCAAGTATAGTCTGAGATTCAGGCATTCTAGGGAAACCTGCCTTGTCATACTGCTGTTCCACAGATCAGAAAATCATTTTAAGCTGTCTGTTTCAGTAATATTTCTGCACAGAAATATGTGTGCTAAGTAATAATCCCAAGACATCTTCCTTGTTAGTTATGCAGGCATATTTGTGCTTATTTAGCTTTTGCTTTGCGCTTTCTTATTTTCTATATCGACGCTAGTATTTATTTCAGCTGAGTAAACCTAAAATGTTCTGGGCATTTGCTCAGGGGAATAACGCACAGCATCTTCAGGATTAGCTGTTTCTGTGCAAAGTATGCATTAAAAGACAGGCTACMGGGTTTCTTTCACTCTGCATCAACAGGACAGTCAAGTGTCATGGGGGACAGAAGGAGATCTGTGTGTTCTGAAGACATGTTCATGTCATCACAGATGTTCTGATTAAGACACCTCATCTTCCCTGTTCCTGTGCTTCCCATGCTTTAATTGAGGCGTCCCCATCCTTTGTGCTTCCATTGTCTGTGCACAAACTGAGATTCTTCAGCTTCTGTTTATTATATACTTTTTATGTGTTTGTTTTTGTGTGTTTGTTTATACTTTTAATTTTTTATTTGCATACTTCCATTTTTGTTTATATTGCTGCGCTACAATCCACTAATGGCACCATATTTTTTTTCCTTTCCAAATGCTCTCCCTTCCTTTACTCACCTTGTAATCCCGTGCAATGGGTCTAGCATGAAACCTTGGATCTTATATCCATTTTCATCCATTTGCATGACATTCTTGTTATTTACAAGAGCTCAAGCATGTCTGCAAAATTTGGTATTTTTTATTCAAAATAGATTACATATTGGACTGTTGACTTGTGTAAATACAAAAGATCTCCTTAGACAAAATACATGGACTTTAACTAATTCTTTTTAATTTAAGAAGAGCCGAATGAGTCTCCCAAGGCAAGTACGTTCATCATCATCAAGTGGTTGCTTATCTGGAGAAAAATAGAATCATAGAATCATAGAATCATAGAATAATTAGGGTTGGAAAGGACCTCTAAGATCATCAAGTCCAACCATCAACCCAACACCACCATGCCCACTAAACCATGTCCCGAAGCGCCACATCTACATGTCTTTTAAATACCTGCAGTGATGGTGACTCCACCACTTCCCTGGGCAGCCTGTTCCAATGCTTGACAACCCTTTTAGTGAAGAAATTTTTCCTAATACCCAATCTAAACCTCCCCTGGCGCAACTTGAGGCCATTTCCTCTCGTCCTATC
>JASVER010000181.1:150700-329716 GCA_030449065.1 Oceanodroma leucorhoa | reverse complement strand
TTTTTTTTTATTTAGTATTAAATGCATCTATCCAAAGAGGGAATTTTAAATATATATATGTGAGTTTATCAGTCAATATGTTTTGGGCTTGATCCCTTAAGGTATTGAGAATTTTACCCAAATTTTACAAACTGCTTCAGTACACAATTATTCTGGATCACAGGAGAGATTCCACGAAGTCTGAAACTCCCTGGTCTTGCTTCTTGTGTTGTGATCTGCCCCAGCTGGAAGAATAACCTAAAAGATACTCTGTGTATATAGTCTTTTCTTCCATTTGATTCTTACTGATGTAAATGGAAAGGCAGCTTGGGCCCAGCATGCTACAAAGGCCATTGGTCTCCTTTCAACTCCAGTTGCACACTGCTGCATATCCACCACCCTCCTTAGGTGACAGCAGCCATCTACAGGGMTGGATTTGATAAAAACCCTTATCAAGGCCCCATTTAAATGGTGTCAGTTGGTACAGTACAGCTCTGAAGATTTAAAGCACTAGATGCAAATGATAGTGTTAAAATATTTATAGTGTGTAATMTCTATACATTCAATTCATAAATCACTTTATTTAGCAAGAGATTGGAAAGCATTTAACAGCCAGCTAGGCTCTGGAGGGCAGTATGAGTGTCGTAGGTATCCAACATACTAGCAGACCCGATTTTATTATCTCACTTGTTTTCCAGGCTCTTTTAACCACAGAAAATCCTGGGGAAGTGGAATATTGTGAGCTTTCTGTTGGGAGTTGTGTACAGTTTTGAAGCATTAGCCAAAGCTAAAAAGGAAATACAATTAAGATTCCAAAAATGTATTACTATATGTATGAGAGATACTATCTATCAACAACATGACATTTTTTTATCAGTTTATTTAAATGGGYATGCATACCTACACTGCTATAAGATTTGAATGTAGAATACAGAAGTGATAATATGAAGAGGGAAATTACCAAGCAAAAAATAAATGAACAAGTCAAAGGCCATAATTAATTCAATTAATTAAAGGGTAATCACAAATCTATTTAAGCAACAGCGACTTACAGTGATGTGTACATTTCTACAGTATATGATATCACAGAATCACAGAAGGGTTGAATTTGGAAGGGATCTCTAGAGGTCAGCCCRTCCAACCATCTGCTCAAGCAGGGCCGCCTAGAGCTGGTTGCCAACCATGTCCAGACAGCTTTTGAATATCTCTGTGGGTGACCTGTGCTAGTGCTTGGTCACCCTTACAGCGCAAAAGTGTTTCCTGATGTTCAGAGGGAACCTCCTGTGTCCTGTCTGTGCCTCTGGTCCTATCACTGGGCACCACTGAAAAGAGCCTGGTGCTCTCTTCTTTACACCCTCCCTTCAGGTATTTTGGAATCTTCAAGTATATCTGGAATCTTTTGCTACATTGTGGTGGATTTTTTTTTTTTTAAATAACCCTGGATTCCTTAGAGGCAGCCAGTATAAAATCACTGTGGCTAGAAAGAGAAGTTTTCAAGCCGATACACCTTACACAAAGCATGTTGAAAACATGCTCCAGAATAAAGCAAAGCTGAAGTCTGAACACACAGCTTAAGTCTCAACCAGTCGAATACATGGATAATCACTCTTTCTGAAAGGCATATCGTTCTGTTTAGGTGTAAACATTTTATGTACCTTTTTGAGAGTAGTTGAATATGATATATCTGTACTTTGAGTGAAATAAACAGTGCAGAACTAAAATAAAAATTCACAGAACAAATCATTAGTGCATCTTATGCATCATGAAAATGAATGGAAGATCAGCTGTAAATATTAATACAGCAAGGCTGAAAAAATAGAAAAAAGCTGCCTTATTCAATAAAAAGTTTCAACTAAATCAGAAAAAAATTGGCAGAATATGGAATCTAAAAATTGMATAAAAATGTGAAATAATAAGCCACATTCTCATTATAAATATACTGTAAACTTCCAAATCAAGAGGAACCAAGGAAATCTGGGACCTTCATTTCCACCTTTCTTCACAGTGTATAGTAAAATCCTGGACAAACCAATCTTGTGAGACTTAACACAAGAATGTAAAATGAGAATCAAAGCAAATGAGTTCAATTAAATTTTTGCTTAAATGAGGACTTAAGTCCATCTGAAACGGYGACGGTATTCTAAGGCCCTGAGTTAGATGTGGTGGGATAGTGGATACAGTCTGTAAAGACARCATGATAGACAAAGAAATACAAATTGCAGACTGCCACAAAGGCACTTTCCAAAACATTAGTGGTGAGAAAACCAAATCAAAAGTGTTGCTGTTTAGTTTGTTTTGCTACTTGTATTCAAATTAYATAAGCTACTGTACTGGCTCTATGTGGCAAGGTTTTAGTAGGGGGGRCTGCAGGGTGGCTTCTGTGAGAAGACACCAGGAGCTGCCCCCATGTTGGACAGAGCCAGTTTCAGCTGTCTCCAAGAAGTACTTGCCACTGGCCAAAGCTGAGCCCATCAGCGATGTTGGTAGCACATCTCTACTATCTGTGGACCACAGACCCCATTCCCCATTCCCCTGCACTGCTCAGRGGAGGAGGAGGTAGAAGAGTCAGGAGTGAAGTTGAGCCTTGGAAGAAAAAGGGAGCGGGGGAGAAGGTGTTTGTAGTTTTGTTTTTGTTTCTCACTATCCCACTTTGTTATTCACTGACAATAACTTAAATTMATTTCACAAAGTCAGTCTATTTTGCCCATGACAGTAATTGGTGAGTGATCTCCCTGTCCTTATCTTGACCCATGAGCCTTTTCATCATATTTTCTCYCCCTGCTCTGTTGATGGAGGGGAGTGAAAGAGCGGCTTGGTGGGCATCTTGCAGCCAGMCAAGGTTAACCAACCACAGCTACCTTCTCACTAGTGCCACAGCTGTATGTTTTTTCTCTATTTKTTTTTCTTCTCAAAGCTGGCATTGATTCGAGTCTTTTAGTCTCAAGCTGAATTTCCAGCCCTAGATGGACTGTACTTTCAGGATGCAAAGCCAATGGAGCTTTTCCCACCTCTTCTTGTAGCAGTCTAATACAATTCTTCATGAGATCTAATGGATTAATTTGGAGTTTAGCAAGACCAATGCCTGATCAAACRTTCTTCTGGGAATGTTACCAGGAAACTTAGAATTGTTTTGAAATCGTAGCCAGATTTTTATCTTTCCATAAATTCTCATATAATTCATCTTAAGAACTCCTGAGGCTACAGACTTTATTTTCTTTTAGAAGTTGAAGGTACATTGGTCATGCTTCTGTGACACAAGGAACTAGCATAGAAAGAGATGAGGTCTCTCCACATTAGTGATGTTGCATAGTATCAAGAAAACATCTCAGGGCTTCAACATCTGTTGCTGAATATGACTTTAACCATCAAYTTTAGTCAAGTATGTAAAGTGGTACATATATATTTGCATGGGGGGAATTTTGGACAGGAATAACAAATTATGATTATTTAATTTTTCAGTATCAAAGTAACATGATATTGGAATTAAGGTCAGTGCATTAACACAAATGACAAAGTACGTAGATTTTTTTCTATGTGTTAGTCTCTTCTCCATCAGTTTCTCTTTAGTAGCAGGTTAGATGAGAAGCAGCTTAGGTTCACAAGCTTTGAGCCAGTGCAGCCAAGCTTACAGTTTGTGAAACAAAGCCTGTAGGAGAAGTATGCTAGAACAAGCCAGTCAAATATCCTTGAAATACACAATTCTTAAAGATCAGGTGGATTTCACATAATCTTCATCTGTGAACTGTCCATTGGGCATTGGAAATACATCCCGGCAAGCACTTCTTTACTCTCCATGGGTTAAGTTGTGCACAAAATGTAATATCTGTATTTTAACTTTGACTAAGAGAAAAGGAGTTTTGGTGTTCTTTTTTGAACAATTTTTTGTTTGGATTCAGGATATATCTTTCCTGCAGTATCAGTTCCTCTCAAGCTCCATCAAAAGTACTTTGTATTTTGGGCAATGACTGCATACCTAAAACTGACAATTTCTATCATTGTATGTCCACTGTTGTTGCAGGATTTTATTTTTAAAAATAGCAAGCACTTACAGGCTAGCTATATCACAGGTCCCTAAAGTTCTGAAATGTATCAAAATTACACTCTCAGAGGTCTTTAATTTACTTACTTACACAAAAGCTAAACACAAGCCCAAAGCAAGTGTTCCCATTTGCTGTCTTGCTATAGGATCAATCTCCTAGAAGAGAGGATTTTTATCATTTTATGACCATTTATAATTCTTGCAATCTGCCTTATACTGCAAAGTAAGCTGCTGACCTTAGTGATGTATTTTAGGACACTGGACAGAGTTCTACTAAGGGCTTGTCCTGGTTCCAGCTGGGACAGAGTTAACTCTCTTCCCAGTAGCTGGAGGGGGTGCTGTGTTTTGGGTTTGGTAATGAAAGGAACGTTAATGGCCCATTGAKGCTTTGGTTGTTGCTGGGTGGTGCTTGCACCGAGGACTTTTCAGCCTCCCATGCTCTGCCAGGTGCAGGGGGAGCTGGGGGGGAGCATAGCCGGGGCGGTTGGCCCAGCTGGCCAATGGGGTATTCTGTACCATGTGACATCATGCCGACAGGGCTCTAGTGAGGCCACACCATGGATGCTGGCAAACCCCAACCAGATGATGCTGACTTGTGGAGTGGAATCCTGGCACTAAAGTGGTCAATGGGAATATTGCCTCTGATTTGATTTGGGTCAGAATTTCACCCTGGGTTTCTTCCTACCTGGGACTTTCTGGAATTTTGGAGTTTCAGATCAAATGTGACAGACTGCAATAGCAGCCATGCTGTAACCTATGCCACATAATCTTGCCAAGAGAATGAATCCATCTTAAAATACCCACAAAATTTATAGAAGCAAGATAATTCATTTCTCTCACATGGCTCATCTTTAGTCGTTGTTAAATAAGTGGAGTTATGCTATGCCAATAATGTCATTATAGCAAAGACTTGCACGCTAGAGACAGGGCTGATGTTGTCAAAGTCATTTTACACCAAACCTCAGTTAGTCTTTGCCACTCTTGTTTGCCAATCAAGTAAAGTCCTGTATTCTTCATCTATCTAAAGTGGAAAGAAAAAAATGAGTAGGGCAGACAAGACAGCTTGAGTATTAGTGCTTGTGGAGTGGAAGACTGACAGTGTTTTGCTTTGTTACTTAAATATGGCAGGACAGCAAAACAAACAAAGAATCATAAATAATAGTTATTGCAGTCCCAGTCTCTGAATTTACTCCAAAATGGATGCCTCTGTATAAGAAAATTACCCCTGCAGTTTGTTATTCCCRAAGGCTGAGTTTGCAAAGGGCTTTTAAGAACAGAATTCAGAGATAAAGCAAGGTAAGTATGAAGCCGGTAGCTAAGCCAAGGCAGTCAGCACAATGTGTTCCAAGAAATGTGATGGAAAAACACTTTCTTTGCCTAGGTGTCCCAGCTCCGGTGAAGATAGGCATGTCACAAGAGCATTTTTTTTTTTTCTCGGTAAATAAGAGGAAAATCAACTGAAATATCTGCTACTTGGTTACAGCCATCAGCTGTGAAATCTGGTTTCATGCTCCTTCTCTTTGCATGCCTAGTTTGGAGCCTGAAATGAAGATGAAATCTCTTGTGTTACAGGATTCTCCCAGTCCCTTGATGGACTTTTCTTCTGTAATTTGTAATAAGTGCTTTTTGAATCTATCACAACTTTTAGACCAGAACAACTTGTGGCAGTAAGCTGCATGATTTCATGTTTTGCTGTGTAGGAAAATTAATCTTTGTGTGTGTGTGTATTGAACCTGCTACCTAATATGTTAGCTCTTATATGATAAGCAGGATGTTATTTTAATGAATTAATGGTACTTAATTAACCCTTTCCACTACTTATGACTCTTGCATACCTTCATTTTWTCTACTCTCACTTACCTAATTTCGAGGCTGAAGAACCCTAGGCTGTGTAGGCACTTACCTCCAGGAAATTGTTCTCTACTTTTAATCATCCTGTCACTGTCCAATGCCTTTGCAGTTTTGCCRTCTTCTTTGGAGATGTTGGTGCAGGGTGAGGTTCAGGACAAAGCTGGATATGATGTTACTGATATGAGTGCCCTATTTATTTATATACTGAGAAAAGAGAATTTTCTGTCTTGTCTGTTTCTTTCCCACTAACTGCTGACAATTAGGACCACTAGCAAGCTGGTATTTTCATAGGATTGTCTGTTACCATTTCAGGGGAGGTTGGGTTTTTTTTTGTTACAGGAAGGCATGGGGTAAGATGAACTGCCTGTACCTCTGGTTGCTGTCTCAGTTTGGAGCAAAATATAGTAGTTTCTTTCTAAAACTTCATAGAATAAGGAAGATAGCCCTCTTTCAAATTTTAGCAAAGTTATTAGCCACTGTAGTTTTTTCACATGCTAAGCATCTTTATGAATTGGGCTTTAGGACATACATATTCATACTCTCAGTGCATATACAGCTGAATTTTAGCCATCTTTATTCCTGCAGTGAAAAATTCTGCACATCAGGAGTGTTTCAGTTTTGAACTCTGTTCTGTGTTCAGTCTGTTTTCGAAGATAAACTTCTAGTTTCATCACATTTCAGTAGGAACTACAATCTCTTCATCAGTGTGAGCACTCCTGTGTCAGGCAACATATCATGTGTGAAATGAGAATTCTTTTAGTCTGTCTGCACGTGAATCTTCCTTAAATTTAAAATTACATGATCTTTAAGAAAGACCGTGGTAGTATGCAGCTGCTTTGGGAAGGCAAGGAAGAGAGAGTAGGCACACAGTTCCCACTGGCTGGCTGCRTACAGGCCTGGAAGCAAATGCTCAGGAGCCATCAGTGCTGAAGCAGCCGCGCTCATGTTTCAGTGGGCATCTCATGTCACTCTACCAGAAATTTGTTTTTGCAAACAAGAGAATCCTATTTTTTATAACTTCTGATAACACTTCCTAAGGACCACACCTTTTTCATTCTCAGCAAGARATCCTTATGTTTTGAGGTTCTTATCACACTTGGGTATGAAATCAGGCTTATAGCCAAAAAATGTGTTATCTTCTTTTGACACTTTGAGGCCTGTTACATTGACAGAGAACCACATACCAGCAGGTGACAGACACACTTCAAAATTCAGTGAAATGSAAGTTCAGATTTATCCGTGTTTGTCATTACATTTCCTAAGAGTTTCCAGATCTTTCTTAGGCATATCTGTGTAGTTATTACAATAAAACACATTCATAAACTTGCTTGCACTGAGATTTATTCCTTTTACAAACCAGTCCTAACTGGGAAAGCTGGTCACYTTGCTGCAGTTCCTTGGTTTCTGTAATTTGGATACTAGCCACAGTCTCCTGAAATTTGTTCATAATCCCATGAAGGATTTCATTGCCTTGAATACTAGGTTTTGTTCTGAGAAGAGTAAACAGTTCCAGATTGGATAGAGCTAACCAGCTACGTATTTCTTTCCTAGCCATTCCCATTCCCTTTGAAGTTTTGTGGGCTTTCGTTTTTGTTTTTGATTTGTTTTGTTTTGTTTTGTTTTGTGGGGGAGTGTGCAAGGGGAGGTGGGCTTTCTACCTTTCAGGGGCTTGCTGCTGATACAGTTTTCTGTTTCTTATTGATTTCTGCCTAAGCTTAGTAGAGCAAAAAGAAGGTGTAGAGTTTGACTAGACTGAGTGCAGTATGGTGAAGAAAAATCTTTTAGTGAGAAAAAAATCTAGCTCCGAAATAGGAACACTACAGTAGCATAAAGCACATGCTTTACTGAGTGTCTAGTGCCATCACCTGTTCACCATTACCCTGTTCCTGCCTGGAAGTGCTGAATTCCTAAACTAAGCTKCAGCAGTGTCCCATTGTTTTCTATRCCATACTARTGTGAGGAGGTACAACCCGCTTTTAATATTGGGGATATACGGCCTTGTTGCTTCACCACTGTGGCCAGACCAGTTCAGTCCCATTGAGGGGCCTGGCCAAACAGTGCAGGTCCATAGCAAGTGCAACTATCCTGTTACTATGGCGCAAGAGCTAGCTTCTGCACAGCAATGCATTGTGCCATATGAATTTATCAGCTTAATCAGAGATATGTTATTTCATGATGTTGCATGATGTACACACCCATTTTAGACTTACACTAAGTCTACAGTAAGTGGACTACACTTAGAGTAGGCATGTCTACAGATATGCYATGTGCCAATTAGTGTGTTAAAAATCTAATGGTTAAAAGTTTGCTATGACTGATATATTTTTCATTTTTAGAATGATCAAATAAATATTTTAGACCGTTCTTTTACTTTCACAGAATTTCTGTAGCTTATGGTACACAGAAGAAGCACACAGAAACCAGGTTGCTTACTGTTGTATTCCAAAGGTGACCCAAAGAATGAAGTCCTCTAAGGGCAACGCCTTCACTGATATACCAAACACCTAGACAGATTGCCTGGCACTGATGCTTGCTGACATGAAACAGCCCTCACCTTTGCTAGTAAACTGTCTTAGCCTTCAATTCAGGAAGGCTGCTTGTAAACAGCTTGTTGCTAATGGCATCTGAACTGTTCCAGCTGCCAAAGTGTGTTAGGAATTGTTTGGTTCAAGTGCTAGCTGAAATGATCTAGATGATCATATTATAGTACCAAGAAATGTTCCTGGGCAATGCTTGAAGTTAGTAGTACAGATGAATTTTCACTGTGTCACAGCAGTGCACATTTTTCTTTCTACTGTTCTCATGTGCGATAGCTAGAGCCTTATGGAAGGTGAGATCAGGTTCTACAGTACTTCATCTGTCTTCTGTTTATATGGGAATAACGCAGGAGTAACTCCGTCCCATGAAGAAGACTACGAATGAAGCTCTAGAGYTTCAATTTTGGCAGATATCCTCATCTTCTTGGAGAGTGTTTTGTCACCAGATGCCCAGTACCACATCTTTGACTATCCACTCTCTTAGTTTGCAAACACTAAACTGGGGGTAAAATCTYGGAATTAATTGTTTTTATTCACATGAATAGAACTTAGTGTTATAAGGAGGTAGAGATTTGGATGTGGTGGGGGAAATAAAACAACCCAAAAGGTCTGAAGTAAAAATACAGTGGGCATGTTGGAGATTGAGATTAAACAATCATGATTTTAAACACATTTGAAAACCTGCCTGAGTACAGACATATTTTCCTTGACCCTCTGCAAGCTCTAAAGACTCCAGAATGACTGAGATGAAGCTTTCTTGCTGGAAGTTATGATGACAGCGGAGCCAGTTTAATTGCAATAGYCAATGTACAATCCCATTCCCATTTCCTCTATAGAAATGAAACAGTCAGTCAATCAGCTAGGGCCGAGTTCAATCTGGGCCTTCTCTGTTGTGTGATCTGTACAGTTAGGGCCTTTAGATAATTGAGGCAGGCAGCCAATTCATCTTGAAACACTGGGTATAAGAGAAAAAATGGGCTTTAAATGTCCATCTGGGTTTTGGAAAGTAGACGTTTCAAGATGCGGTAGACTGCTATGTAACTAAGTAGGTCATTGGTGTCAGTCCTCACAGCAGTTCAATTCCAGATGTGATCACCACAGTATAATGMAAAGCTTTTGAAAAATATCACGCGTCTCTAAGAGCGGAGAGTTTGTCATTTCTTTTTGAGGAGTTGTCTATTTTTTGGTTTTGTTTTCAGTTGTTGTTTCTGTGCAGTGGCAACCAGAAGCGGGAAGGAAGTCAATTGGGGAGTGGTCTCTCAATAATGAGCATATGTTTATACTGGTGCATAGGCTCGTGCTGTGGAATTTGTCCAAACTGTTGTCTGTTCGTGTTTTTAAATCTGGACTCAGAAGACAATTTTTGCTTTGGGGAAGAGGTTTCTTTTTTTTATTTATACTTTATGTTTTAATCATTGTCATGCCCTTTTGTTAAATTGTGTCTGGGAAATTTTGAATACATATACCTGCAAAGTCATTTAATTCCCATGTAGCTCATCTTCAAACCTAGATACAGATATTTTGCTAATTTACCTTGAGAAATAGTTTGATGAGTTTTGTACAAAAAAAAACCCGAAACCAAAAACCAAAAAACCAACCACTAAAACCAATTCAGTGACAATTTTATACTTCGAAGAAGTTTTTATACATGCTGCATAGGCATATCTATTAACTTACTCATAATGTCATGATTTTTTTTTAATCCAGTTTCTTTCCCTGACCTAAATTCTCCCAGAAGGAGAGTAGTAGTAGCATAATGGTTTCAAACTCTAGATACTTCTTGTCAAAGTGGAGTAGCCAGATTTCAGTAAGAAAGAGTAAAAGACACATTCCGTACTGAGAACAAACATTAAAACTCACCACAAAATTTATTTTAAGGTAGTTACTGCCAGTTGTTCATATTGTTCATACAGTTGCTACATGGAATTGTAGAAGCCCACTGGCAAAAATCAATTTGCCATACCATTACCTTTGTCATTGACTGAAGAGAGGAAAAAAAACCCTAATGATGTTTTCCTTGGTTGCTTTCCTTCACAAATAAAATGACTCCCTCTAGCAATAAGTATTTTTACAAAGCTGCTTACAACATACTAGGAAGAATTAATAATGAAATTAAATTATTAAATATCCATTATGGAAGAACAACATAAATGTTTCATAGCCATATTTGTGATATAGCATTTGCAGGTGCAATTTCAGTAACTAATGAATGCAATTATAACCTGGACATTTAGGTAATTTAAATGTGAAGATAATTGGATAATTGCTTGTTCTGGTAAATTAATATTAACAAGAAAGTCTTGCAGAAGAAGAAAATGTAACTTGGAAACTTTTGATGTTCTTGCAAGTGATAGTTCTCTATGAGTAAAACATTACCATGAATTTTGCTTTTGATCATTTAATTATGTTTTGACATAACTTCAGTGTCTTCCTTGTATTGAATAAGAAAGAGAGCTACTGAGATGAAGTAAACACAAGATTTATAATAAAATGGGGATATTTAAGCTTGTCTTTTTGAGATGTTTAGGGGGATGTTTCTGGTAACTATGTTGTTTAAAGGGCTTTTTTTGCTTAGTTTAGGATATTGTTTTCTATTGTTAGTGAAAATAATTCTAGACAGTTTTGAGAGAGATTTTTTTATTCACAGTTCTGCTTCCTGACTGGAAGTTGTCATACTTGACTAATGTCAAAAATAGGAACTGAACATTCATTGGTCTTGTTTTTTTTCCCTTCCAAGTTTTAATAATACAACAATGATTTTTTCAAATCTTTAAAAAAAATGGTAAAAAATATAGCAAAGAGAGACAACAGTCGTCTCTTTTCTGGCTAGCAACATTAATACGGAACTAAGCTGACTTTTTGGTCTTAGTATGAGAAAGATGTGTGTGATATGGGAAAGATGTATGTGACCATGAGAAAAAAACATGCAACAAAGCAAGTTTTCATACATTTCCATTTACCAGTGGTGCTAGTACACTTTCTTTGGTTGTAACAGACAATGTGGTTGAGTTGGTAGAATTAAGGAGAGGCAAATCATCTCTCACAACCTCATCCTTCTTGATGATAGGAGTAAAGACCTCGAAACTGTCAAATACATGAAATGAAGTACTAAAAAAAGAAATCACTTTAAGTCTCACATTTTCTGGTATAGTAGATAAAAGCTCTATTTAATAACATTAGAAAGTATTGTATTTGCCAAGARAAATGTGATTTAATTAACTTTTTGTATACTATTGGGTGTAAGCTGATAGGAGATTCTCCAGATAATTTCCTTCCCATTTGTGAATCTTGAGTCCTCAGGAAGTCTTGTGTGGAAGGAAAAGGAAAAAGGTAGGGGACAGCTGTGTTGTTCAGGCTGCTGGAAACATGGCGTGTGCTGTATTCTATAGGGATAAACTGTTATCTAACAACTGAAAACATCAGTTTCATTGATATTATGGCATAATCACAACAGGCATATTTTTCTATATACACAGTCTGTTGCAGAATTAGTTGTGCCTCATTTGRCATCTGGATTGTAGAGGTTTTCTASTTGGCAAAACAGTGAAGGTAAGATTAAAAGTTGTCTTGTCTACAGTGTTCCTGCCACAGTATACATATCCTCTTGTAAGGCTTTTGAACATATTAAAAAATATGTTCAAAATATTAAAACAAAATTAAAAGCTTTCTCTTTGAGTTTAATCTTCTTCCACAGATTTTCCATCTGCTTTGTGTTTCACAGTGTACATGTGTTAATGCTATACACTGCAGGTAAACCAGAAATGTTTTCATTAAAAATTATATTCAATTATTGGAAATACCTTGCCCACGTTTTAAAGTGCTCAGTTCTGGATCACATATTGCTTTTCAAAATGCTGGGCACATTAATAATAATGATAAGACCTAACCAAAATTGTCCCTGATTTGATTGAGGAGTTGGACAAGATGTCATCCCAAAGTTCCTCCATTCCGTCCTACGTTGTTCAGTGATTCAGTTCTCTGAAAATCCAAAACGATGGTACCCAAAAAAACACTTATTGCTATGCAGCCGATCACTGACTCTTGCTTAGTGAGGATTTTGATGATCAAGCTCTTGATACCATGCCAGCTAAAATCAGAATTTCAAGGACATAAAGAAAAAATGGCAAGAAATAAAGGAATTAATCGCCATTAAAAATGGATTTTAAAAAGAAACTTGAAGGGCACATCTTGGGAAAAAATAGGTGKTTTGAATAATTTATAATCTCTCAAATATTAAACAGGAGCAGTCTTGAGCAGTGTCTTGTTTGTGGTTTGAATGTGATTTTACAAGTGCCAGCAGWTWTTTTTTTTTTAAATTTTAATTTTTACATGAGCAACTGTTAATCAAGGGAGTGTACTCAGACACTCCTGTACTGCTGTATTAATGGTAAATATCAAGATACCTGAGACTGTCCAGAGAAAAGAAAGTGTGTTAGTGTGTGATTCACAGCGTGCTTCCAAGCCATGTCTTCCACAAAAAGCAGTTYATTTGAGTCAGTGGGAGCAAACAAGTTGAAGGGTTCATTTGAACTGCCATTGAATTTTCCACTCCTTATTGAGTTCACATTCCTGCCTACCTGAGCAAAGACTATCAATCAAAACTCCATGAAAGTTAAAGGAGACAAAGCAGTCAACAGCTGTAAGAAAGGACTGCTTTCCTCGCTTAAGTCTTATGACACAGTTCAGGGATCAATGGACTATCCGATCAGTAGATTATCTGATTTTCCTAAGTGGCAGACCGTTGAGTGCTTACTGCATGAACCTTAGATCACTGACAGAGCACAAAGGCAGGGATCTTTGCAGGGAGAGATAAAATCATTGGCACAGAGCATATCTCAGATATGTCCCAGAAGATAAGCTATATGAATTGAGGAGACGGTAAATCTCCTTTTCAGTGTTTGTCAAAAGGTTGTACATCGTCCCCCCATCTCTGTCTCCGACAGGAGAGGAAATAATAAGAGTGGTGTGGGATTCAGGGTTTAAGAAGGTGGTAAGGATTTCATGAACCCATAGCAGCTGCTGATCCAGATTAAGCATTTTAAGGTCACTATTGTACTTAAAGGTTAATACCTCATAAAGCAAAGAACAAACAGAGCATGAAAAGTCATTCAGAGCTACAGGTTCTGGAGCCTTATTTTTCACTCCCTCCCATGGGCAGTATTGTTTACTTGTTTTTTCTTACCAAAAGCATGCGCTAACTCAATGAGGTTTATCTTTCTGGATAGGAGATCTCCTGAAGGGCAAGTGAAATTTTAATGCTGCAGTCCTGGGTGATTTTCAGGCTTATCTTGAGGGTCGATAATTATTTTCCCAGTTAGTGTGGTAGTGCTGCTGACTTCAACTGTTTGCTTATAGGTTAATACAGGATATTTATTATTTAGCCTAATTTTCCATCTTTTCTTACTTCTGTACTGCAGTAGCATAAGAAGCATAACTAAAGCTTTCATAAGCAGYCAAAAACGGTAATTCTAAGATGTCGTGTGTGTGCATGTGACATATTTCATGCATCACTACTGAAGGAGAAAAATAGGTTCGCCCCAGTTACTGTTGCAAAACTAGTGTAGGAACTGTCTTATCATTTGCATTCCTTAGTTGCATCTTTTCTTAGCTTCACATACATAGTCCTATTGTCTGCTGAGTAGAATTGATAAAGGAAATGGGTAACTCCTTGGGTGATAAGGATGAGCAGTCCTTGAGTTAGGTGGATGATAAGGGTGAACTACCTCGTTAGGCCCCGATGAATAGATCACTGATAATGGGAACCCAGGACAATGAGCTAACTCCATGACTATATATGGAAAAAGGAAATCCGAAGTTTCAACCAGCGGACAACGTGAGGAAGATCATGGACGACCGCCGAAGGATGAAAAGACCCTAACCCAAATTTTACTGCGCATGCCGGGATTATGCAAATGAATTCCGGGAACTCATCACCATAGGACTGCCCATTTCCCGGAAAATCCCTGAATATGGATGGTGCCTTATGCATATATATGTTTGATGCTATAAATTCTGTGGTGCCTGTCCTTTTGGTGTGCAAGCTAGGAGGAGCGATCCCCCTTGCACCCGGCGCTGTAATAAACATACCTGCTTTATAACACTTTTGAGTTGTGAAGTTTGTTTCCGCGCATCGCTATTGAGAAGTTGTAAGCACTTACCTGAAGGAGGAAATTTAAAAAGCGTTTCTACTTCCATATTTTTTTTATTTCTTTGATTTGGTGGCAAAATAAGTTTTGATTATTGATGTATTACTTCACTCCAAGAAATATGGAGCATACCCTGTGTCCAGTGAGAGTATCACTTAGAAAAGCCTCTTCTAAAATGAAATATTATGAAATGGATGAAAGTAAACCTTCATTTCCATAACCATTTGCTTAACTTTAAGTCCCAGAGGTAAGCACTTCAAAATAAATATAGGCTTAAACACCTGATTTGAAAGTAGGTGCTGTGTACCGGGCCCTGATACCTTGATGTAGACAAAAGCAGAAAAGTGTAGACAAGTAAGGATGACAGTGCTGTCTTTTTTTTTTTTTTTTTTAGAAGACTGATGCAAAAGAGCTTTTAGTTAGCCAAATATTCTGTACAGTGATAGTCACTTAAAATTAGTCAGTGAATAAAAAATAGCCATAATAGTAGAAAATAAACAACAATTATTTCTTTGCATGGAGTTCCATTAAAGAGATTAAGGATTAAGATTACCCCTCTTTACCATGGCATAAATCACAGGTGTTTTTTGTAGAAGTCATACTGATTTTAATATATTTTCTATAAATAAAGAATTTCTATAATTTTTTTTTACTCCATAATGAGGCACAGTTCATAGTAAGCTACACCTCTGATGGTAAAAATCCAGAAGCTGGCATATGAAATTAATAGCAATAGTTTTAAATTTAATTAATAATTAATTAATTATGTTGCTGCAGAATACTACCATTGAGAGAGTATTTTTGAACAATCACTTCAATTTCAGAGTAATTCTTATAAGTGCAGGTAAAAATACTCTTAGAATATCTGTAGGATGACTTAGAAGATCTGCAGGATCTTTTTCCTTCTTCATAGTATAATGCAAAATAAATGTATAAAATGCATATACATTAATATAAAAAGAACAATGTGAGTGTGAGTATTTTACTTTAAACTTGAATTATAATTCTCAAAATCTATGGCAGGACTGCGAAAAACTCCCCCAAATTACACCTCTCATGAATTTTACTTGGCTTGCAGTCAATTTTCGTCCATGGTAGATACATCTCCTTGATCAAAACCATCTTGGAATAAATTGCTGCCACTTGAGTAAAAGTTATTTTCCAATTACTTATATTCCTCTTTCCGTTAGATACAGTGTTCTCTACTTCCTCGGTTTTGCAAAGAGTTTATTCTAGGGAATTGACTGTATAGGTTGTAGCCGCTGAAGCCCTGAACTTGGAATCATAGTTATTTTATTTCAAGTGTCTTTTTTGGCCTTGGTCAAGTGGTATGATTTTTCTCCTCAACTTGTACATTATTGCAACGAGTAATGTTTTAAGAAGGGTCACCTTTTTACCTGCTTTAATCTCTGGAGTGCTAGATAATGGCAAACTTTTGGTATGATTGAGCATATTGTCTGTTCTAACTTCTGTATTGGTGTCTGAAGAGGCTCCTTTTGCACTGTGCTTTCATGTTCAAATAGCGTCTTATACTCTCCATTTGCTATGTGTCAGCGAGTTATAAATCAGGCTTTAGATTACAGGTTTTTGTGAATTGCAAATCTTCCAGTAAAGATCAGTCAGAAATTAATTTAGAATTCTGAAACTGTCTGCAGTGGTATGTTAGGAAAATAACATTGGTTTATAYTGAAGGATGAGCTAAAAGAATTCTAATTTTTTAACATACCAAAAAAAGTGAGGATGAATTTTTAAATGATTCTTTACTGTTATTGGCAGTACATCCAGCATCATTGCCGCCTGACCTTTCCTATAGCTTGCGGCTCTTCCCACTTGAGACAGCTCAGTCTGCTCTGACATTTGCCAAGCTGCAAAAAGCCCTAGGAAGTTTGCTGTCTGTCTCCTGGGTGAAGTTATGAAGGCCTATCTCTGTTGYGCTAAGTTGTGCCCAGCCACCTCGACAGCAGACAAATGTCAAGAGGCTTGAGAATAGCAAAGAACCTGTTGGGGGGACCACGTTATGATGTAAGAATCAGAAATTTATCTCAGGTCATGCCGAATTTCACTTGTTGGGCAAAGATAACCTACAGCTTCAGCTGTGTGAGCGAAAATAAAGGATGGTGAATGAAATGTGCCAAAATGTATTTTGTTGCAATGCACTAAGGGAAGTGGCTAAGAAGTGATTAGGAATGTGGGACACCCAGGCTGAAGATTTTAAAACTACTTCCTTACCTAGGGTTAGGCTCTTGGACAATTCCAAAGCAAATAATTTAAGTGCCYTCATTCTCAAACCAATTTACCAGCTGCTTGTCTTAATAAAATAASTAGGAAGTTCAGGTGTTTGCCAAATCTGAAAATCAAGTTGTTTTTTACTAAGGATTTCTTAAGCCTAACTTCATTTTACCATCAAAAATCTTTGAGATAATACTTGGAGACACCTAAATGTGAAGTGGTCCTGAATTTTATTTCCCTGTCCCTAACAAGCTTCTTATGTCACCTTAYCTTGCTTGGTGTGGCCTGACTTTTCAGAGGAGTGTTTTGGTAATGCAGTTCTCAATTGGCCAACATGAGGTCATGCCAAACACTTGGCATTAGAATTCTTAAGAAGGAGGCTATAAGGATCCCAAGTGACACATCCAAAACCAGATCCCTTCAAAAGAAACATTTATCGTATTTGTTCTGATATACTCTGTAAATTGTATTAATAACCCTACAGTCCTGTTTTCAACACCTTAACGAGGTTGTTGAAATCCTTTGTTAGAATGTGGTGGGAATTGCCACAGGAGTGCAAATAGTATAAATGTTAAAATCACATTTCTCTGTCATATGTATTACTAATGTTTAGTTTTCCAAACTAATGACAGTAAGTCTTAACTAAATTACTATTTTGACTATAATTTGTAGATAAGAGATTCGTGCATAGCAATTCGAGATAAGATGATTGTATTCACTTTACCACTTCCGACAGCAACTTTGAGATAATTAGTATTATTTTAGTATGTGTAATTTCTTAAGGTCCTGCTTCTGAAGTGATAGGAATAATTAAATAATAGAGGTTATGGATGTAATGAAACAATCACCTTTCATTTGCTCTTGTGCTCCTTTTTTTAAAAACAATTTTTCCATCTCCCATCCCCTATCCTCAGAGGTATAATTATAGCAACAATATTCCTTCAGAGTTATATTTATACTCTTATCAAACTCRCCATTTTTAAGTGCTACCAATATGAAGAGGCTGCAAGGAGGCTGTTAATAGCACTTTATAGCAAGTGATGTCCTTTTCTTACTTTTTGCTAAGAARAAGTGACTCAATAGCCCTTATTTTTACATCAGGTATTTTCTTTCTGTAATAAAGTTCACCGATGTTGAGATCATCAAGAATTTTTTCAGGGGGRGAAAAGTTCTGACCTATGGCTAAAAAACATTTACAAACGAATTGAGCACAATGTGTGCATTATTTAAAGTAAAATTGTTGACTTTTGCTGGCTTACATGCCTAAATTTGAATTTAGTAGCAAATAAAATGCTACTCTCTGAGTGGAACAACCTGTTTCTCTGCTCCTCAGAACCAGGCAGTGTGGACAGAGCGCATCCCAGTACAATTCACCTTATCRGTTGTACTTTAATTAAAGTGTTGCAAGAATCACTGAAAAATTATAGAAAACATTTACAGTTCTGAGGAAGTAGCATTATAAGATATACTACTGGTGTTACCAAGTAAACTGCTTTTTTAACAATTCCAACCCGGAACATAGAAATATGAGAGAGTGAGGCACAGCAAACAGCAGATTTCCACAGCTCATGTTCTTCATCTTTTCTATGGATTTGTGGTGGACTGAAATGGATGTACTCACTGAATTTTTTTCATATCCATAGCAGAAAAGATGGGCATAAATCTGTTGTTTCTTTTATGTCCAATACTCTCTGATCAGGTTYTTTCAGATATTCCAYATGTGGAGGATGTAATGTTCAATATCAAATTGACTTATTTAAAGATACTTGATGTTATACAGGATTTCTGACTTAGCAGAGTGATAGTGTATTGGATAACACAATACAAACGTAAGTTACACTTGAATATATATATATATATAGCTATTGCAATATACAGTTCAATCACAAAACCAGTATTGATTCCCATTACTGGTCTCTATAATATGCTCACYGTCACAATGCTGGGCATCCCAAATCAACATGGGTTGAAGCCAGCTCAAACCCATTGCTGTCTTCAAAATTTTGATAGTTGTTCAGTTTTTATATGGTAYGTTGGGCTGAGCCAAGTATTCACTCCCCCCATGCTGGTGTGRCTAACTTAGGGAGACATTCGCACTCTTTCAGTGAACTCAGGGAGAAACATTTACACCACCAGTTGATCCACTCARCTGTTGATAGCTGTTTATCTAAAACAAAGGCTACCTTCCCTCTTTGTGTTGAGATAAAATCAGCTGCTTTACAACAGCTGCAGTCAGTCACACTCTGCATTATTCCCTGAGCTTCCGGGGAAAATTGCCCTTGCCCATCTCCACTGAGCCTTCTTCCATTTTAGGGGTTTATGGCTCAGTCACAAACTTTTTATTTTCTTGAGTGTAACTCTGATATTCCAAGTCTGGATATATGGAGACTATGCATTCAAACCTATAGCTCCATGGCTTAGCACACTAGCATTTCCCACCTCTTTATTATTAAGGGGTTTGTTTGTTTGCTAGTTTATTTCTAAACACATAATTTTACAATGTTTATTTATGTAGTGGCACATTTATATTGAGCTAATTGTGTAAGTTGAAAACTTTTTTCATTCTCCTGAAAGCTGCCATGATAAAATTGTTATCCTAAGCAAAAGACTACATTCCTACTCTTTCCTTGATATTTAGTATTGACTAAAAGAACAGTATGTTTTATTCATTAATCAAAAMCACTTATTTGAAAAAAAATGATCGGACTTTCAACTGCTTAGGTAAAATTTTGCAGGGGTGGCTTCAGTTTGTTTGTAATTAGTATGATTTTTCATTTTTATTCTATATTGTGTTTATAACTTCTACTGTTACTTTTATTGTTCTTACTGTACTAGCCAAAGTAACTGCTGTATCATCTAGTTAGAGCAGACCTGCCTCTAAATTAGCTGTCCTGAATGCTGATAACAGTGTAACTATGGCAAGACAGGTTCCTGACAGGATACTGGGATCAGCATTTGTGGAGCCCAAAGAGGTCTTGCAGCTTTCACTGAACTCGCTGCTGATCACAGCAGGTTTCATTACCCTGTTACCTGTGTGAAACTAAAAGATGCATCTTTACACAGCTGCAAACTACCCTTGCTGGAATGCAATAGAGATCTGAGATATTTATTATGTGTCTATGTTCCAAGAAAAACATTTGTTTAAACTTTAAGTATATACTTTAAATATGTATTTCCAACTTATGATACCTATTTCTTTATAATAATGGCTTCTTTTGGGATAATGTAGAAAGGATAACCAGTGATCATTACAGGGTTGGTCAGTGCCAGCACTGATGGCCGATTTGACAGCTAATGAACCAATATGATGTTGAAAGTCCATAATGTTCCAGTGAGCCAGTCATTAAATGCAGTAATGAAAGTTTTTTGAAGGGATTATTACTGTTCTACACTATATTTAGTGATTTGTAGCAGACATTTCCTTCTCGGTATTTGCATTATGAGGCAACTAATTTGGAAATTCAGTAATTCCTGTGTGTTTAACAAGCAAATTTCTACCAGTTATGGAGCCAGGCATACTGTGTTACACTAGCTGAGTAATTGTTATCAGCTGAGCCAACAGAATACTTGCCATACTTCTCCTGCTGATATATCGACTTTAATTTTTATTTCTTTATATTGATGGCCGCAGAGGGTTATGATCTATTTCTACACTGCTTAATCTCAATTTAGAAGTTGTGAATTACATTTGAGAATATGAAAAAGGGAGTCTAACAGCAGAGGTTTGATAACCCTGGGGACTCCAATGCTACTTTCACCTTCATGCTGACCTCCAGTAACACTTTATTACATTCCTGGAGGATTAAGCGGAAAGCACACAAAGCTTAAAATCAACCCAGGGCTGAACAGGAATTCAGACTAACTCTCAATCTCTCTACAAAGCTACTATGTTCACTCACTGTCTCCAATCCTGTTTTCACTCATTTTATCAGGAGAAGAACTTCAGGGAAGCATGTTTGTAGCTGAAACACCGATCTACAGATTGATTAACCCTCTCTTCCAGAATCTCGTGACCTTATCTTCAGTACAAAGTAGTGTCATGATAAAACACATCTGTAAAGTTAAGCTARCTAATGTAACACTGACCAGAATTTTGTGATCATTATAGACAACAACAGGCTACATCAGTCAAAGTTAATCTGAACTTGGACCAGAGTTTTGTCATAGTTCAGCTCACCCAGTGTAAAACGTGGTTTTTTGTCTGCCTCAGGTACATGATCGTAGTCTGCCTCATGATAGCTTGCTTGGTTCTTCAGAGCTCGTCTAACATAATAAAACTCTGTAGTAGGGCAAAAGCCTAGAGAATTTTGTCTTTCCTTGGGGAGGTTGCTTGATTTCACTGTTTTGATCTCTACATCTTTAAATCAGTCTAAAGATAATAACAAAAAAAAGTTATTTCTTTCCATTTATTCTTCCATAGGTTTTTCAAAATTCTCCTGTCTTCTACGTATTTTACCTATTTATTTGACCACCATTTGTTGCAGCATCGAAGTACTCTCCTATAATTAGTTAATGCACATTCTTACAAATGGARGAACTGGGACACAGAAAAGCTAGGGCCTAGATTGTCAAAAGTATTTAGTGACCTCATTCTCATTGATTCAATACCTGTAAGTGACTGTAGGGGAGTGGGATATCTAAGTATCTATAAAAATCTGGGACGAGTAATTTAAACAAGAGCATGCAAGAAGTGTGTGGTGCAACAGCATATGAAGTTAAGGCCCTTGACCTTGAGGACCATGCATTTCTTTTACCACTAGGCTCATTCACTTACTAATTCTTAAAGTTGAATTACAGTTGTTTTCCTTCAGTCAAATAGAAAGTTTTTATCTTGATGTTTTAGAAGACTGAAGACTATATTAATTTTTTGTGACAAAATGTCTTGTATTTTGGTTTAAAATTAGTTTCAGGTTGTGGTCCAAAGAACAGAATGTCTTTGTTCTTGTTAGTTTTACTACTAAAGAGGGGTTCAAGGTACAGCTTTTATTCTTAAATTTATCCTAAAGTTTACACAGCCACATTCTTATTCACTATATTGGATTGTCATTGAAATGGCCTGTTCAGAATATTTCAAAAGGCTTCATTCAACCTAGAAATATGAAATGTCTTGAGTTATAAAATAAAAGCCTGGATGACTACAGATGTAATGGCTGGCTTAAATAGTTCCATTATTTTCTTCCATCATTCCATTATGATGAAATATCCATTTTAAATACTGAGTAAATTCAATGTTATTAACACAGTTCTTGAAAGACTACTACATAAAGGCTTGGCAATGAGTTTTGTCATCTCAAGATTAAAAATACATAGTTTGTTGAGTTTATATTTTGTCATTTCTAATTTTACTTCAAAGATAGGGTTAACTGCCTTTCATGGTCTCTTTTCCCAAGTAACAAGTGATAGAACAAGGGGAAATGGCCTCAAGTTGCGCCAGGGGAGGTTTAGAATGGATATTAGGAAAAATTTCTTCGCTGAAAGGGTTGKCAAGCACTGGAACAGGCTGCCCAGGGAAGTGGTGGAGTCACCATCGCTGGAGGCATTTAAAAGATGTGTAGATGTGGTGCTTAGGGACAGGGTTTAGAGGTGGGCTTGGCAGTGCTAGGTTAAYGGTTGGACTTGATGATTTAAAGGTCTTTTCCAACCTAAATGATTCTATGATTCTATGTGGTTGTGTCTTGAGATACACAACCCTAAACATATATTTCCACACTAAGATGATGTCTTCCTTTCCAAAATGCTCCTCATTTAAGCACCGCACCTTAAAAAAAAAGTGTGTTCCCATCTCTTAAATAAAATATTCATTACAATATAAATCAGATAAATTACAGAAGCACGCATAAAACAAATGTTAAGAAGGATAGCCATTGGGTTATGAAGAATCACAGGAAGCAGAGAAATGGGAAATCAAGATTTAAAGGAGAGGAGAAGAAGCAATAGGGAAGTAGATATCTATTAATCAAGGAATTACCAAAGTTTCACCTGTTGTGAAACTGGTTTAGGTCAATTAATGCAGAATCTAAATGAGAGTGAATTAAAAACATATAGAAAGATAAGAACTAGGAGGGCATATATAGTAKGAAAATGTGTTTGTGTGTGTGATAGAGATAGAGAGAGAAAGGAGGAGAGAGAGATTTTCTTTCATTTGGMGGAAGAGTTGAGAACAACCGAATACAGTGTACTTCAATTTCTGCCACTTCGTAATTTTCTGTATTTTGAAACTGGTCATTGGAGGACAGTTTTAATCACTTCACCATTAGAAGAGTGTTGATTGTTTCTGTGAAGTTTTGTGGGGGTGATTCTCTTTGGGTTTGTACTTTTTTAAGCATAGTTACCTAAAGGCTTCCCTTATCTAAGCTAAGACCGTGTACTTTGTTCAAAGACCTATCCAACTAATGAGATAAATATTGAGATTTAAGGGCCCCAGCAGATTTTTTCCAAGTCTCTCACATAGCACTAGTGAATGGAATATAAAGTTGTTGCTTGTCTTGCAGCCTTTCAGCTTCATAAACACTATAAATACTGTTTACTCAATCACTAAATAGGTAGGTTAAATATAGCCTAGTATGGAAAGGACAGGTATCCTTTCCTTATTAAGATAACATAAACATTTTTTTCTTTCAGTGTAG
Organism: Oceanodroma leucorhoa; assembly: GCA_030449065.1. Taxonomy (NCBI): domain Eukaryota; kingdom Metazoa; phylum Chordata; class Aves; order Procellariiformes; genus Oceanodroma; species Oceanodroma leucorhoa. The sequence continues at coordinate 306,309 of JASVER010000181.1, read as the reverse complement.
TGAAGACATGTTAATTTTACGTACCCATCTTTTGTAACTGAAAATTAGATCCAGCTTAGCTGTCTATACCCACAACTCTGAGTGTTGGGAATTCACCTAAAGATTGTATATAACCTTTTGTCTGTGGCTGTCAAAGTTTGTATATGGGTTATGCCCTCCCATTATTCACATTTCTGAAACCTGAGCTCTGATGCACTGTTTCCAACCGGGGCCTTATTCCTGGGTAAAGTACAGTTTACTTGGTATCCAGAGTAAATAAAATCTTTAAGACTTGAAACACTTTGTCAGAAAACAGTGTTTTCAGCACTACAAGCTAGATCAATTAGTGGCCATATATAATTTCCAAGTCATGGACCTCCAAACGTGCACATAATGAGCTGTGTGCTCCCTGTATGTCTGCCAATTAGAAAAATATTAAAAYGGTAAGATACGAAGGCAGTTTAAGTTTACATTGTACAATCAATAGGGTTGTTAGTTTCCAGATAGCATCACAAGGGGCTTAATAACAGTTACCCCTGAGCAGATACTGTCCATCAGTTATTGACTGATATAAAATGCAGAAGCCAGCCACATTCTTTCAATACATGGCATTTGGAATATCACTCTATGCAGTTATTGAGGGAAAGTTTTTTATCATCCAAGTCAGAGACTAAAATTTGTCGTTTACTTAAATCTAGCATCATGTGTGACCAGTCTCATTATTTTAAAGATAAAGGCCAGCTTCTCTTTCTGTCATTTCTCTGCAGCTAGGTTTACATACACACATGGAGGTGGCTTGAGGTCGCTACAGTTGCTGCTACGGGTGGTTCAGTTTTCTGTGAAATCCAGGCAACCAGGAAAACCAGCACAGATTATTTCATTTTCTGTTGCCTCTCTACTAATAGATGATTTACTTAGGATGAGTGGGTGGGGAGTCAGGAAAAAGGTGGAGAATAAAAAGCCAAATCCATGATAACTGTTCTCTTCAAGCTTGTTTTGTAGGCCTTGGCTCTCATATGAGTGCAAGTAAGGACAGTACTTGTTTGGTGGAATGCAGGCGTATATCTGTATAAAAATATACARCTATTGTCTCCTGAAAGCTACTGTATAATAAAGAATTGTCTGTACTAAGTGTGTATCTTTAAATCTGTCTTGTGAGAAGTGCTAACCTTTCAGTGAGCCTATCAGATACCAGTAAACACATTACTTTTGTCAGTAGCTTTGTAGGGATTGGAAACAACATAGTTAACATCTCCAAAATAGACCATTTTAGCCTAGGTGGATGTTAAGGGAAAGAGATTAAATTACCTCAGTGTTAAAGAGCATTCGCAGTTAGATGACATTATTATTATTCTTTTTAGAGATAGTTGAAGAAATTATTATTTTAGTGGGCTTTATTATTGCACTTACAGTACAGGCCCCCAGATATCATAATACTAGATGCATAAAATAAAGTTTCTCTTCTCAGTCAATGAAACAACATTTTTCATCTTCTTTTGGAAAAAAAAGTAGACTTCAGGAAAGATCTCTGACAGTGTTGAAGTAGCTGTGTTTTCAAGACAGCCTGCTGTATTCTTTAAAAAAGAGGAGGAATAAAACCCAGTGCCCAGCAGAGCCTGCTTGATTTCTAATAGCTTCAGTAGGTGGTTCGAGGCAGAATGGAGAAAGCCTGGCTTAAGWGCTACTAGCTGTGCATGCCTTTGTGGCAGGTGGGAATGTTCTCTCTATTGTTGAACACAAATGGTAGGTGAACTGGAAACAGAGAATGAGCCCCGTTTTCTGTAGTATTTTCATTCTTTTTACTGAATGAGCAATTTCCTTTCATGTGTGTTTCCACTTTGCAACAAAATTTCCAGGTAGGTTGTTACTTTGGCATATACAATAATACACCACTTCAGGTGTGACTATTTTAGATTTTTCTACTGTTTTGTAGGCAGAATACGGGACAAATTCACCAGTACATTTCAGCAGCTTTGTGCCAGCCTGGTGGCACAAAGCASCCATGAACCTGACTTAACAGACCAGTTAAATTGGGTTTATGGCCTCTTTGGGCTGTTGGAATATTGCAAAACAGCTGGAGTGCACTGCTGATGTATCTGGCCCTAAATTGCTTGCATGGTATGAAATACTGTTGTATGACTGTCCCATGGAGATCCTCTCAAAACTGCATTCATCTAGTGACTTTGCATCAGCAAACTTGTGCTTTAAATGAAGGCACCTGTTATGTACCACATTAGGTAGCTTTCATGTTAGTAGACCTGATGTCCTTCAAAAGTGATGCTAACCACCATCATTAATCTCATTTCAGTTAAAGGATAACTGACTRAGACATGGGATGCATCTGTGCTATTATAGCACAGATCAGGCATGCACTTTCAAAGTGAATTGCCAGTCATTGAGCTTCCTGCATTCTGGTCCATATCATGAAACCATTCTGGAGCACACATTTAATGCCTTTTGAACGAAGAGAAGCAGAAAGCTGCACTCTGGGAGCAGCTCTGCTGCATCCCAACAACTAATGAGCATTCAGCCCACAGGACTAGACTACAGTTCATCCAAAATAGGAGCCCTGCTCACATCCCCTCAAATGGTGGACTTCAGGTGCTTTCCATTAAATGTTTCACTCCAGGTCTGCTCTTACTTGTGCTCCACTACTTGCTAACGGACACAGGGAGAGGTATGGGACTTGTCCATGCTACTGTACTCCCAGGAGCAATTGTAGGTTTCCTGAAAATGAATCAAGTCCTTGCCATAATTTCTGGATGCTTGAGATAGGATTCTAGCCCTTCGAGGGACCCAAGTTGAATTCCTTCCTTTGTATGATATCACAACTGAAGTTTTTCATAGATTTTCCTCAAGCTTTTCTCTTTTGCAACTTTTTTTTTTTAACAATTGTATTGTAACAACATATTCCAACTCCAGCTGCTTTCTTCAAGGACTGTTTGTACGTTCTGTGAATCTAGAGTTCTCAAAGTCTGCACATACACACTAGTATGTGCGCTCACACTCCCTCTCCCCCCTCTCCCCAAAGAATCATGAGTTGAGACTTCAGATTGCTGAGGTAATTAACTATATACTGAGGCAATAGATAATATTGTCTTTAACACATCCATGTCAACATAAAGCTGGTGCAGAGACAATCTTTGCATAGGTAAGTCTCAAGCAATTTCGTACTTACTAACTGTCAAGACAAACCTTTTTGTGTCAGAGTTCCCAAATACTTACTACTAAGGGTCATATGCTCAAGGCACATCTTTGTGGCAGATTCGTGGTGATGAGCATTAGCCATTTATCTCCTGCTCCCTAATGCAGTTCTTCCACTTGTTTTTGTCTTTCATTTGGTACTGGGGGGAGGTTTAGCCAGAGATGAGCTGTCCCGCTGTAGAGAAAACATGAGATTTTCCAACTTGACGTTAGAAGAAAAAGCAATGCTGAAGATGGATTGAATCAATTAGAAGAAAAGACAATATGCTGACTTAAGTGCATAAACCACAGGTTTACTATTGTTGCCCTATGTACTTATAATTTAATTACCATCAGCTCAAGCCAGTGTAAATCTTCAAGCACTGCACGTTATGAGATGCTAATTAGTAAAAGGGTGTTGCACTGAACAACGGCTTCAGTTTACAAACTAATGGAAGATTTTGTTCCTGTAGATTGTATTGCAGCAGTCCAATCTTGAGTCGAGAACAATGTAAATTTCATTAACAAGGTCCACATCCCCCACCCCAAAAGTGCCATTCTTTAGGCCAGATGGAGATGGTATGAAGAAACWGTAATGTTTGTACAAACAGCTGGTACATGATCAGCTATTAGCAGATGAAATTCCAAAACTACATACAGATTGCACACTCAGCTAAAAGTTGCCAATAAGAAGAAAAGATATGATGACCCTTTACCTTCTGACTGATGTTTTCAGTAACCAGCAATTATCCATAGTGGTTTAGCTGTCTAGGTGTCTCAGTTTATTTTAATCTAGCTTTCATCCAGGTCCTTTGWTTAGTCCCTTGTTCCATACATCCTTTTGTTACTTTCAACAAACTATATTCCATAAGCAATAATTTGGAACCACAACGTTGCTTGGCTAGTCAATTCTAATTTATTTTTGTTTAGATGCAATGTGACAAACAAATATTTGCATGATCAATTAAAAAAGATTGCCACAATGTCTTCCTGATGTCATTGTAGGCTCTTCAGGGGGAACAGTAGATTCTGACCCTCTCTTACTTGACTGGATTTACATCTGTGTAACTTCGTTGCTCTGAATTGAGTTAGATTTGAGTTAAAAAAGCAGAATATAGTATGGAGGCAAATAAATAGTGAATATAGCCAAGTTCTTTGGTGGGCCAACTAATACCCATACCCACCCATACTCAAACCACTGTATCTTCAAACAGAACAAGGGATCCATACGTCTTCTGGGAACCATCCCTGAATCTTTTCCTACCGAATCATGCTCCCAAATTGTTTGGGAGAACATGAGTTATCTCAGACTAAAGACATGCCAGAGACCATTCATGTTGTGTAACGATGTGGACAACAGCTCTCCAGTGCCTGAAAATATTCAAGTGGTCTGTTCGATCTGTGAGCAGAGAGGCAGCTGTTGTGTCTCCGTGCGGGTCTTTCAGCYGTGCACTATGAGTCAATTCACGCTTAGCTGACAGTTGGTATTGTTACAATACTGGAATCCTATGAATGACCAGTTTCTAGATTTCATTTTATTAATTAAAAAACTTAAATGTTATTACCAACAATATAAAAATAAATAACAAGTCAGYTTTTCATGTTTTTGGAGGCTGGGTAGCTGTAGCAAGGCCTTGCAGGTATTCATTATATGCCATTTACTGTAACTAATGGATTCTTACAACTTACAGGTGTCACACAGATTTTGTGAATTTATAGTGCCAAATGACATTATATCTATGAATAACAGTCCATTTTGCTAGCAACATTAAGACTGAAATCTGTTTTTCATTCTACGGTGAATTCATATTCTGTCTGAACTTAGGAGATAAATTTATGCTGATGAAATTCTCTTTTATTCTGAATCTTTAAACATAAAAACAAATCTGAAGAACTCACCATTGGAGAGAAAAAAATTGTTTTTAATCTGAAGTGACTTTCTGATCAAATCATATTTTCATAGCTTTATCCTATATGTAGTTTACAGCAATTCACAGATGGTTGTCCATTCACATGGGCAAGTACTGATTTATAGTAACATATTTTTAAAGATAGACCAAGGAGAAGGAACAGTGTGAACAATTCATTAGAGGCACAACAACATAGCAAATCACTAAACACAGTTAAGGTTTACTAAGGAGCAAAACGCCAATTTTAGAAAACTGCCTTTCTCAGCTTGAAAACCTGAGCTGGTATCCAAAACTGAAGAGACCTGTCAGCAGAGAGAGATATTGAGGAAAATTAGCCTCAGTTGCTACGCTACAAACATATTTATTCCTATTAACATCACTTAGTTTTATATTAAACAGGCACTTTTAAAATGGCATTCACTAGCTTTTTGTTTGTTTTTCAATTAAACTGATTGGTTGACTGCTTGACATCCATCTGAGACACATACATAATTTATGGTGAGGTTTCAAAGTGCTTGTGTTTATTTTTGTGGTACAGAAGCGCTCTCAAGACTATTGTTTAAAAAGATGACTTCCAAGGAAATAGTGTCATTCTAGCCATAGCTAAGGTTTACGGGATCTTCATATTCTGAATCAACACACAAGTGGAATATTCCAAAGTACTGGGCAGTAAGGAAGTACAAACTCAATTATTCCTCATTTTTGAAAATCCTGTGATTTCATTTGTATTTCTAAATCTGTACTTAGGAGCTTAGCATTGGGCTCTTACTTTAAAGGGAAAATCATGAATGATTATTTTAATACCTAATATATATATTCAGAYGAGCATGAGTGAACCTGGCCAAAATGTCCAACAGCAGAAACTTTATTGTATTACATATCTGCTTGAAAATTAAGTACGGTATAAAAGTTAGCACATTTGCTGCTGATCTCAGTCAAGTTTCTGTGGTTAGGTAAAGTCCAAAAGTGTTCACAGTTTCCCATTAAAAAAAMACAGTTGCCCTATTCTTTGGTAATTCTTGTGTGAGAAGAATCCAACAACCTTGCAAATGGTAAGGAGCTGAAGGGAGAAACCTGCTATAACATTATCTAACTTATTCTGTCTAGGAAATATATGGCCAGTGGCAGAATTTTGCAGTTCACTTATGTAAGCTAACACACACATTTAAGAAAGCAAGTCTCAATGTGATAGTAAATGTTAATTTTTCATTTATTTTGATAGACTGTGTGTTTTTTTTCTTGTTAAAGCATGAGTCTGAATCTCCACTCATCTGGAGTTTGTCAATATTCAGAATTGAAGTGTTAGTTCAAGCCTGAAAGTAACTCTCTATGTTAGCCAAATCACTACTGTGGATCTAGTAACAGCTCTGTAATACCTTGACTATAATAATATTTTCTTGAGCATGTACCACCTCTGTGCTATCAGATTGTTTCTAAAAGATGAGGGAGGAAGATATTCTTCATTGTATTAATAAAGGGTGTAGAAAGACTAGACGTGGATTAGTTACATAGAAATCCCTTTTCAAAAAATATTTCTGTGAATAACATATGTTGATATTTTTGCTAGAGAATAATACTAAATTTTGAGTCTTCAGAGATTCCCATGGTTGTTTTGAACTGGTGGAAAATAACCATTCAGTTATAAAACAGATCAAAAGAAAAATAAGATAAACCATTATCTGTATAAGGTCTGGATTGTTTTGCATTCACTAACTGTGCATGTAACTATATTTTCTCAAATATATAAATTATTTTTTAAATGTATTCTTCCCAGAAGGTGACCTTATTGTTGCGTTTTCATATCTGATATGTGTCCACTCTAAAAACTATATACAATTAAACCTTGTACGATCAGCTGTTCTACATAGTTGCTGTGTTCAACAGTGGTACAATATTTGTTTTATTTTTCTATTGAAAAATCATCTTATTTATGCCTATAACACAGAAATAAGTCAAGTAGGTTTACAGGAAAAATGTTAAATTCATTACATATGACAAAGGACAGTGTAAATGATGCTTCACAATGCTATTTGCTCATCCAAATGTGGTGTCATTTAATTTTCCGTAAGAACGTAAGAAACCAGCTAGCAAATAATGATGAGAGCAACTGAATGGGCCATTTTGTCTATCTCCTTACCCGAGCCCACACTCTGTTTTCAGAATCATTTTGACTCACAGGTGGAAGGCAGCGCTGATTTCCCTTTAGTCAGCTTTCTCTGTAGTAGACCTGTTCTGGACTTCTGCTTGCAGGAGCTGGCGTAAAACTGAGCTGAACTAACCTCAGCGATTGCTGGAAGTTGTTTCACTAGAATATAATGGACCTTGTTTCTGGGAACAAACTTCAGTTCTTGGCATTTACCTCTCAGGAGTCTGTATTGGGAAACTGTTCACATGCAGTCCATACAAGTGCATGTAGATGCAGGAGACTTCCAGTTTTACCATGAGGCATACCATGTAAGCATAGATTTCTTTAGCTGAACCTATTTAATAAAGGGGACAAGACTAAGAAATAATTTRCAAGGCCATTCAGAATAGAGATATAACCAAGTAAATACATAAACATAGATTTCTTCCCAAAAGCCTAGCCAAGAGTGCTGGCTATTAACAGAACATTAGTGGTAGCATTTTTAGTCTAAATAACAAGTAATTAGCCAACCACATTAAACAATAATGAGAGCTAGTAATCATTTTTTTTATCAGCAAAATTAGCCTGGACTCATTTTAAAACAACATTTAATACAAACAGCTTAATGAATATGTAAAAGGTAAAAGTTATGCACAAAACCAAATGTACTCTGCAAACCAAAGATAATTACTGTATCTTGACTGTTATGCATGAACTTCTATAGAACAGTTCTTTCCCCGCTTCTCCTTTTTGTGCATGCATATATTGTGGCAGTATTCTATTGGTGTCTCCAAAGGACTCAGTGTGGTGTGCAGAATGAAATAAATTACTCCTCAATTTTGATAAAGCTCAAGATCTTTGATCTGCGTKTTTGATACAAGATCTTTGAGAAGCCTATCTAAAGAATAATAATAAATCAAATAATCATAAAAAAAACATTTTCACAAGAGCATAAGGGCAAGGTAGGTATCTCCTTTCTCTGCCTAGGAGTAAATAATATGTGGTGGAGAAGGCTGGATTTATATAGTAACTACAGATGTCCTGGTCTTAGGGTGCCTAGAAGTAACCTATAACCGTTTTTTTCTGTTGGGGTAATTCTGTCTCTTGAACCTAATGATGAAGTGCAATGGAAACTGCTTATAGTGGCACCGTAGTGTTCAGTTCTTTCAGCAGAATCGTATGCGGAACTGCGTGACACTGAAGTGAATGAGCTCACTGCTTAGAAATGCTAGCGCAGAATTTGGAGTGTGAGAGAGTGAAAACATCTACGTGCTGCTTGTATGTTAATCTACAGCCTTTCATCTCAAAGGATCCCAAAGTCTTCGTAAACTGATACTCAGACCATGCAGCGTCACTTGAGCCTTTAGTGATAAGAAATGCTGCATGCATTTAGCAGCTCAAAACTGCATACCTAGAAGTTAGCAGAGGGAAGTGGACCTGTAGCTAAAACACTTTTTCGAGAGCATAATTCCCTGAGCTGGTTAGGACAGCCAGCGTTGACACTTTGCAGAMGCTGTGATTCTCCTGATAGGAACCGGTGAGCACAACCATAGTGTAATCATTCAATACGCCCTAGAAGCAGTGCCTCTCTGACTGAAGTTATCATTCCTATTTTTGTCTTGTCCAGAACAGTATTTCCAGAAAGTTCCCTTTCAAGCAATGCCCTTCATATGCTGTGTAAAAGACAGTACCTCTTACAAAGAAGTTAGACCAAAACCTGTGTATTATCTCTGACCTCAGCTGCCTTGAAACTGTATTGAGCTGGGATCCCATGACAGAATTCTTCCATTCTTAACCAGCGTTCTGGGTTGYAACACCCTTTAGCTAGTCCAAATGAGACCAGGAAAGGGCCCTTCAGTCCTTTGCAAACGTGCAGCCTGTAGTACAGTGGTACAGTAATCATTAGCTTTCTTAAATGAGATGCAGAAAAACAATACTCCAATTTCTGTCTGTACTTTCTAAGATAGACCTTCCAATTTAGGCAGAACTAGCTTCTTCAAACATGCTGAACCAAGGAACGTGTCAGCCTCCTCCCTGATRTCTACTCTTCAAGTCACCTGCTGGGGAGATCATTTTAAAGCTTCATTACAGAGCTATTGGTCTTCAACCAGTATTATCAGCTAGCTGGAGGGAAGACAAAAACACTGAAGCAAAAAGATCTTCTGTTGTCCTCTAGCAACACCCTAGGATTTGCTGAATGGTGGCTCAGCTTGAACTACTGTCTTTCTTCTGATTGTTCTTCCAAGCAACCTCCTATTAATTAAGCCAAAGTATTCATACACCAAACCTGCCAAAAAAAAAAAACAGGTTTACATTATTGTACAGTGGCTATAAGTCAGTCCCTTGAACTGCACCTTCAACGATTTAGACAGTATTATATACATTCTGTATCTATGCTTAGAAATATGATATTTGTATTACCTTATAAAGAAGTTGAATAGCACTACAATAGCGTTAGTAAAGTTTTTGCCAACCAAAGGCCAAAGCTGATTAAGGCAAATTGTGGCCAGTCAACATATATTAAGGTAGGGAAAGGTTTTCAATGCAAGTGTTTTTAGTATTCTGTGGTACATCTTCCACATCTTCACTAGACCTAAGCCTCCACTCGTTTCTCCTTGCTCATTTGACATGATGTCTCAGGACTGATTTAAATCAAGCCTTTCGAAATTTAAAGAAGACCATTAATTCACTCACCTCTGCAATTCTCAGTGCTACCAAGATTTTTCCCACAGATTAGTACAATGCATTTAATGAATACAGAAATTGAAATTACCCAGTCTCTTCTTATATTAAATCTTCTAAATTATCTTTTTATTTTGATAACTAAGAAGCCCTTGAGTGACAAAAATATCTTCAATATGTATGAGTATTTTTATGGAGAAATCTATTGCTACAGAATATTAAGGACCTGATTTTCTTCTTCCATTTTCTGTATTTGGTTTGCTTTTAACAGCACTGTCCCAGTTCATCAAAGTTACCTCATCTGTGCTAGGTAGGAAGTAGGGTTAAAGTTAGGATAATCTCTCTACTGCCCATGATTATAAGGCTGACTTCAGTATCACTTATTGCTAGTCCTTTCCTCCAATCTGTTTTTACTGTAACACTAAATATTTTATAAATGTGCATTTTCCACTACTCAACTCTATTTTATTAATATTAATTCCTAATTTTGGAGGGAAGCTAGCTTATATCTAAACACGGTCTTCCAGGCAAAAGCAGTGACACAGATCAGGATTACAAGATTTTATTTTTTCAAATAGATGGTGTCATCATCAAATTATGTTGATTTTTGATAGAGTTCAATTCACAGGTTGTACCTTTACTAAATATCCTTCTGTCTAGTATACTCCCATTGTTACAGTAAGTCCGAAGTTTGTGAAAGCAGAAAACAAGAAAAGAATGTAACATTATTTACCATTGGTATATTATGTAGAGCAGTACATTGTTTATCTTAATACAGCCTGGTGGCTGCAGGCTGATAAGGACTCCTCAGCCATTGCTCTGGGAAAATTCTGAAAATGCCCTCTGTATTGAACATATGTCTCATCTTTTGTTTTGTTTTTAAGCTTTCCATAAGTACTCTAATATAGTAGAATTTAGCTCCACTTGGCTACCCAAATCAAGTTTGTGAAGTGTTTATCAGCACTTTGTATAATATAATTCTTACAGCTTGGCCCTGCATTTTCTTTTGCGCCATCCCTGGAAACATTCAAGGTCAGGTTGGACGGGGCTCTGAGCAACCTGATCTAGTTGAAGGTTGGACTAGATGACCTTTAAATGTCCCTTCCAATCCAAACCATTCTATGTTTCTTGCTGGCCAGAAAATACCCTAAAAAAGCAGTTGAAACATTCTGCCTTAACAAAGATGATACTCAGTTTTCTACTAAACAAATAAAGTCACTATAACTTTGTCAAGTGATAGAGTAAGTTCTATGCATTTGTCAAAATACCACTTAGGCCTAAGTTCTGCATTCATGAAATATAAGTCATCGCAATAGCGTCAAAAATAGGCAGAATACAACCAAGTTATTTCTTAATAAAGTTTGTGTATGCAGATTTGAAAGTCTTAAATTTTGTCTCTAAAAACATTGCAGCCTTTTACAACCCCAAGTTTGCACTTTCATTCTGTAGGGAAATCCTTGTAGCAGTAGAGTTAGGAATGAAAAATGCATTCTGCTTATGTGCTTGGTAATCTTGAACAGCTCTATAATGTTCTTTATAAAATACAGCAACCTACAAATCTCATTATTGAATTGCAAGTGACATTCCCACAAACCAATTTGTCCATCTGATTAAATTCAAATATTTCTGTTCTATTCAGGCTTGTATTGAAGTATCTTTTTCTTTAGTTATACGTGGAAGCAGTATTAATGAATTTGTTCAGCAAGCATTGGTCATTCGAATGAGATCAAAGAAATTTAACAAAATAGGGTGTTTATTCAATATTCCTGTTTGTACTCTAAAGATCTGCAGCCGGAGTATTCTGTGAAGAAGCAGCTACCAAATCCATTTGGATGAGTGTAACACAAAAGTTTAATCTGTGCTGTTGCATTGTGGGGACTTATGACTATAAAAAACATGATTTCAAATGCTGGGTACTGTGTTAAATAAATTTGAAACGTTAAAAATGGCTAGCTGGCACCACTCCAAGGTACTGTTTGACGGGGGCTGGTTAACAGCTGATGTGAAAGGAGAATAGTCTCGGAAAGAGAAGTTGCAGCTGTAGATGCTATGGTGTGAAATGTGATGGTTTATGTGGTTGTTTCACAGTGATCAAGTTGTTGAGGCGTTGGTTCTGCTCTTGTAACCTAATCTTGCAAATTCAACACAGAGTAAGAAAGTCAAATAGGAGTATTTTTCTTTCTCAGACGCCATCTCTCATAGGAGAATTCTGTTGACCAAATTATACCATCAGCAATACCTCAGCAAATCGGTCTTCTTCAAGCGCTGACTCCTGGGGTGACTGCGTACCCCTGCTGCTGGCTGTGGGCCTGCACAGGGGTAACTGAACAGGATTTAATAAGCAGAGCTCTCTACAGTGTACTAAAAATGCATGTTGCTCGGTCTCCTGTTTCTGTGCTGGTTTTATTGTGCACAGAGAAGTAGAATGAAGATTTACCTTGGTCATGCAAGTAGGCAGAGGTGATTAAAGGCACGGTGGGGTTAGATCTGGTGAGCGGGGACATGCTATTCTTCCACAGCTGCTCTCCCCAGGGGCAGAAGCAGGAGGCGGTGGGAACAAGTGTTGGGAGAGACAACAGTTAATACCTGTTGTGCCTTCTCTGTTTACCCCAAAAAACTTTTTTGAGTTAAGAGTTTTCTTCGGAAACACGTTTTGGGGATTATCTTAGCTATGCAGAAAGRAGGTATTTGTTATTCCGTATGATGAGTCTTGAGCCTGCAAAATTTGCTAGTAATTGCACAGCTGGGAATCACTCTGTATTCTGATAGAGTGAGTGAGAACTGAATTTAATATTATTTAATTTAATATCAATCTGAAAAATTCTGCTGGACTTAGACATAAAATGTGTGCCTGTAACGTTAAAATTTTATGTGTAGTAGTAACAACATGATAAAATATAGGAGAGTTTGTTCTAATATGATTTCTGCTGTTTAATAATTTTTTTGTTATTTTTGTGGTGCCTGAGGCTCCCACATTCTTGGAAGAGAATTGGAGTGGAAGTACAGCCTACAGGAATGTTAAACTTTGATGAATGATATACTCACCATAGATAATGTTTCCGCAAAAGTGTGCACTTAGTTTGATTGAATACATTTTAAAGGACTAGAATTTTTAAAATAAGTATCTTCTTAACATAAAGACTGAGTTCTCTCAGCTTTGTTCAATTCTTTGAGTTGTGACTTGTCTACAATTATTTTTGAAAGTTTAGTGATCTTTGGAACTCTAATGTGGAAAATATTTTTTATAATTGGTTACCAAAATTGTATTTATCTCCTTCTCAGTACTCAGCTTTCATTTTCTCATCTTTTATGTTTCATATTAATCTTTTTTTTTTATTTGGTAGCTCAAGCACATGCTGTCACACAAGTGCAAAATTCCATTTTCTAGTCCCCCACTAGAGAGGGACAGTACTGGAGTAGCACGTACACTGCAAATGAGCAAATCTTGAGCAGTGCTACTCTATCATGAAAAACCTTTGAACAGAAGGAGAGGCACAAACCATCACTATCAATCACCGAGAGTAATTTTGCAATTTTTAATCACAACCCTGAGTATGTCCCAGGGTGTCGTTTTCTTAACTGTTAATTTTTGTGATTGTAATTTTGCATTCATATTTAAAATATTCTTTAGCATTCCAGATATGGTGAGTGAGTGCTAATCCGCGTCTATAATATACATGTCCTGTAACTAGATTRTTGGCTGCCTTTATAGAGTGATTGCTCCCTGTAGAATTGCTTCTTACTACTTTGATAATTTAAGTCTCCATGTGGGCAGGATGCCTGCTGATTTTCCTGAGGAATTTTACCTGAGTTTAATCTAGAAGTTAAGGCCAAAGATACAGTTCATTGCTTCATAAAGTGATCCATTTTCAGTTCTTAAGTTATCAGATCTGCTTTGGTGTGGTAAAGAACTCAGTGGCGTATGCAGAGAGCGGTATGTGTCCTTCTAGTTTGCTTTTGCATGTGGGGTCTTAATTCTGATGCCAATGCAATTAAARAGTAAATTATGAAAATAAGTGAAAAACACCACTGAGAAACCAGGGTAAATGGGATCAAAACCAAGCCCAACGCACCACTTACTGACTTCAGTATCCTCCAGRTAATTTTTTCACTTTTCTAGTCTGAGGCTCACCAAGACTGTRTAGGAATCTTGACTCACTTCCCATGCAAGCAGCCCTTTAGTCCTGCACATATGTAGTTGCTCTGAGTCTCATTTAACTACTTTTTGCATTCCTCAGTCTTGCYGTGAGGTTGGGGCTTTCCTGGGCTTTGGTTACTTTTCAGGTTCAGAAGCACATTCTGTGGCAACGCATGTGCAGTTCCGTGGAGATCCTCCTTTTGCTGAAGTTTTAAGTGGTGTAATCACAATTAAACAGCACAGTACTGTAAGTGAGCTCTGATTCAGGTAACTTTAGGTTCTCTTATTGAGATGAGTGATATAATTTGTTTTACCAGAATTGGCATGTTTTAGCTGTGTACCAGAAGGCCTTTGACCTTCCAGTCTTCTCCAGTCCTTTGAGTGTRCTGGCGTCATAGTGGGCACTTCTGCAGAATAGCTGGGTATCATGAAATGTGAGAAATGGCTCACAACTGTTACCTGGATTTGTATTGTGGTTGCCGAGATGATCTGAGTCCACACATATAGCTTGAGCATAAAGCCTTAGAGGGAGGCCAAAAGAGTTATTTATTTGACTGACTGCCACTGACCTTTAGAGACAACTGGGTATCTATATTCTACTGCAAATCCCAAATAAAAAAGGTAGCATACTTTTAGGATGAGCACAAAACTGTCACTGGTGTGACGGTATGCTATGCATCTGAATATATACGCATTATACAGAGATTTGCCTCATGAGCTCAAAATAAAATAAAATTATGCGCATTATGTTTACAGATCTGTATCTGACCAAATTTATTTTATTATTAAGGTTAGTACATTTGAGAAGCATGGTATCCATATTTCGCTGTTAACTTTTCAGGTACAAAATGTTTTTTATGTTTAAATGTAATAACTAAACAGTGTTTGCCCTTACCCTAGTTATACCTTCTTTCTGTGGTATATGGTCTGTGCTATGATTTTCCTGTTTGGTTTTAGACATAAGTATTTGAACACTATTTCAGAAAATGAGAGATTTCACTAAACATACTTTTCATTTCTAATGTGATTTGCTGGATCCATTCTCTTCAGAAATCTTAAATCTTTCTTCCTTTCCTTTAATATAACATGATCGCAGTGAACTATTATTGCAGTAAGCATTGTTATTTTCTATCCATTGCATTTCAAATCAGAAAGGTGAAGCTATGAATCTTACCCTTAGGTGGGGGAGTGGGGGGGAAATGCAATGGCACTCTCTGTAGAATCCTCAGGTGATGAAGTGTTCATGGATACTCTGTTTGGGCTATCTCAGAGCATCCCAGCAGGAATAGTTTTAATTTAATTTTAGGTCAATGAACAGGCAACAATTTCCCAAAAATATGGATACTTTTGGTTTTAAAAATAAATAGTTTCTTCATATAGATGGGAATGGTACAGTTTCTATAAAATTATTCTGTATGGTTATAAGTGAAAAAGAAAGACTGGAGGTACAAAGAATCAGCCGTTATCATGAAGTTCTTCTATTCTAAGCCTTTCTGCTCTGATTTTTCTAATCTTTGTATTCTTGTTCATCACCTCCAATTTTCTGTACTTTCAATGGCCTTGATACGCTAATCCAAACCTTTGTTCATTTTTAGATGCTTAATTATTATTCTTTCCCCTTATTAAATTTCATTTTCCCGAGACACACCTTGTGAGGGAGAGCAATTAACAAAATAGTTTAGGAAGTAAATGAAAGATCTTATTTCTCTGCACATATCCTTTTCATCTTTTATCCTCTTGATGACATTTTTTTAACCTGTTCTTAGTAAGAAAGAATATCCTATGCTTCTTTCTGTAGATTGTCATTCAAAGGCTGTACTTTATTTTAAATAATATTCTAAATCTTGTATGTGAAAGAGGTAGAGAGTGGTCTGTGCTAGTTATATATATGCAGATCTTGAAAGGCTGAATACAGGTAGTATTTGGCCAGGGATAAGAATAACTACGGGTGATTTCACATATTTCTCTAAAATGAGTCTGAACTGGTTTTTTCGATGAGTGAAGATATAAATCACTCTTTCTTTTCAGTGAGGCTATAAATGCTGCTCATGTCAAGGTGATCCTTACATCATGCAGAACACTTGCAGAGGGACTTGGAAAAGGTCTTTTTATGGCCCAGTTCTATGAAGGATATCTCTGGTGTGTATATCTATATRCTGTGTATAACGTATATCAATGGTTTGACCGTAGTTTATGACTGGCAACCTACGGAGTTGCACTGGTTAACTTGATCCATTGTTTCTCTTAGTCCAGACAGTTTATAATACTGGCTTCTAAGCTGGTGAAAGTACATCCATCCAGGAGATACAGCTGCAAATCTGATTTATTTTTTTTGCTTCCTTGCTTTAATATGTGAATTAGAAATACTGAGTGGGTATAAAAGCATAGAGTGACACACTGAGTCAAATCAAATAGCCAGATTTGCGTTCTCTGTCTAGCAAAAGTATCATTTGCCTAGACAGGAGTATAAAAATGGAGAAAGTGTTTGYGAGCAGCTTTCCTCAGTCTGTGACTCGAGGACTTGCTGAATTGCAGGAGGTATCTTTGTACYGCTAACATTTTAATGGATCGTTTCATCCATGATTTAGGCTATACTTTTTTCAAAAGTGGCCTTGCTTTTTTTTTTTCTGAATATCCATAATGTCATCATAGAGTGAGCTTCACAGTATAAATATGCTGCAGGTAAAAGATAGGTCCTTTTGTTTCCCGTCTCTCACCTGATGATTTCATTTCATGACTCACTGTTTTCATATTATCAGGACCAGATCCATATTTGTATTTCCCATGCCATTTATGATAARCTAGTATTCTATCTGTTTGTTTTAATCTCTTTTCCAGTGTGGACAAATGCAGCTTTAGCAATATTCTGTATTCAGTTTCTCCTCGTACAGGTGCCATTACATTCCTTAGATCATCCTCCCCATCTTGCTCCGTGCCTTTTCTAATTCTTTCATAACCTTTGTGAGCTGGTTCAAACACTGGGACTGCGGATAGTTTTTAAAATGTAGATGCATTTGTATAGTAGCAGAATGATGTCTTCAGTTTTCCTCTCCACTTTTTCCTTAACAATTCCTAGTACTCAAATTGCTTTACTGAAGTTTTTGTAGAACTAGTTCTTACCACACCAATATCTCTTTCCTGAGTGTTTTAAGTTCATTCAAAGCCCATTATTGTGCATTAGGATTTTTTCCCACAAACATTKCTTTATATTTTTCAACATTTAATTTCATTTTATTTCCCAGCTGCTCAGTTTCATAAGACTCCTGAAGCATTTTTAGTTTTTACTAACCCAAATAACTAAGCAGCCACACCAAAGGTTCACCTTGCTCAGAGGAGAGGATGGCTATAGCACAATACCTCTGAAAAATGTCAGCAAATTGGCTCCATTCTCAGTGGCTGTCTCCTCTCTAGTCTCAAGGCATCTTCAGAATCCTTTTTTCAATGCATTCTTTTGGGTGAAGCTTCCAGTATTATGTGAAAGCTATTTCAGCAGTGCTTAAGGGAAGGTGCTATGAAAAGCCAATGGATTA
The DNA here is from genome assembly GCA_030449065.1 of Oceanodroma leucorhoa. Lineage (NCBI taxonomy): Eukaryota > Metazoa > Chordata > Aves > Procellariiformes > Oceanodroma > Oceanodroma leucorhoa. Next base: position 288,762 of record JASVER010000181.1, on the reverse strand, counting down.
GGCTCCCTCAAAAAAATGTCACTGGGAAACTGTATACATACACAATATACGTAATTCACTTTTACCACAGCTGACCACCAACCGTTCAATTTTCCACAGGCTTCTGCTGAAGGTGCAGTTGGGTCTTGTATTTCACAAGGTTTCTCACCCACAGCCTCTTTCCACTTAATACATGCTCATTTTTCCCTTATGAGCAACCAGAAGGATTATTACACTTGATACAGAAAGTAGTCATTTGGGTTAATTGAAAATGAATGATCAGAATATTCTAAGACCTACTCCAACTACGCCCTAGCTGCTTTTTAGATTTAAAGATTCTGTTTATAAACAATAATTTCCTCTGCTTGAAAATGGTCAGTTATTTTCAAACTATGAAATAAAGTGCATTYTTCCTTCCTTCTTTAAATAGCGGTATGCTTGAGAAGCAGTACATTTGGAACCGAAGCTTAAAACTTGAGCTAGTTTAGTTCAAAACCTGTCACTTTTTCTAGCCCATAAACTTTATTTTCTCTCTCTCAAAAACACTTATTTCCTCCCATTTCCTCCATCTGTGCAAATTCCAGTCCTCCTTCCTTCCTTCTTCAATAATGATCACAGGARTCCCAACTGGTGTCAGCATGCTGCCATGCTGCTGAAGGTTATTAGTGCCAATATTGTTAATTACTGATCTGGTTGGATATGCTGATTTAGTGGCAGAGGACTGCTCTCAGCTTCTCCTGAGGGCTATATCTTAAAAATGCTGCCTACTTCTTTTTATCCTTTTATGATTTTGTTTTCTTCTTTTTTTATCCTACAGCATGAGGAGCTTTGGTAACTAGGAACTTGAGCTCCTAACTAATTTCATCCATTATGTTTGAATAATGCAGTAGTACAGGATTATAGGGTATCTTTCGGCTAAAAGATGGTACAAGAACTGTATTTGTCCCAGGAGACCTAACTCCTGGAGCTCACTCTTTGGCTGGTGGTGGTTTCTGTGTATCTGAGCTGAAGAGCTTTTGATTCCATAGGCTGAAGGCCTGATCCTGCTTACACTGGATAAAAAAGGGCTGTCTTCACTGCCATCAGTGGCACTATATGAGTGAGATGAGAACGCYGTCCTGAGTGTGTGGGAGACGGAGAGCTGGAAAATAGCAGGACTTAAAATGAAAGACCACCTGTTACCAGCAAAATCAGTATGAGCAAAAGGTACACAGAGATTTCAAATATAAAAATTCACATGCAATTTAAAACTATTGGAARGCTCCCAAAATAGCTTCCACCTTTTTCAAGAAAGCATCCTTCTTTTCATGGTTTTAAAAATTTTAGTAATAATTTATGATACCCTGCAACAATAGATAAATGTGAACTGAAAACAATAAGAAACCAGACATAAATGTTTGAATAATGGGTGTAGCTTTCAAATATCCAGCTCCCCTGGGTGCATGAGGTTTGTCTTTGTCTCCCTAGTAAATAAGGAGGAATATGGTTGCTTTACAGACGGTCTTATCTACATAAAACAGCATACCCTTCTGTTCAGTGCCTATTCTTCCTGGCAATATTTTGGTTTTAGCACCTCAGTCTCCCAGTCAGAAGAAATTTCCCTCCCTCTCTCTCCACCCCCAGTGCTAGCTGTGGGGTTTTCACTGCTTTGAAAGACTGGTCCATTTTAAGGTGGCAATGTCAAACTTCCCTATTTGTACTCGGAAGCACTYCATATTAAACTGCCATAGGCAGGAGAGGCAGCTCTATTTCTGTTTCTGGAGGTAAAGACCACTAGTTCAAGATTTTGAACCCAGCGGGCATTTGTTGCTGTTCAGCAAGGGGGGGACGGGAGGGAAGAAGCATCCACTACTTGTAAACCACTGCACGATCCCCTCAGGACTCACAGTTAAAAGTGTTCTCAGTGGCAGGTTGTTAATGATAAACAGTAAGGGCTCTCTTGACCTAGGAAAGCATAGCTAYACATTCCCTTATCCTCAGAAAACCACCATCCCTTTAAAAATGCTGTACCTTGAAAATGAGAATTTACGTCTTYAGGCAATCCATCACTTGCGGTACTGTCCCACTCCTGTCTGTTCTCAGGAGCCTGGTGGCCTGGCGCTTTCACCCTCGTACTGGCAAATAATCCTGGCATCAAAGTGAAGAAAAGGGGGGCTGGTGGGGTTACCGAGGCAGGGGAGCAGGCCCTGGGGAGGCGGGGGGCAGAGGTAAAGGAGAAATCGCTCCTTTGAAGCCYTGTAGGTAAGTTGCGCTAATGCTGTATCACTGGGGAAGGGGTTGGTTGAGGTTGATGGTTGGGTTTGTACCTTTTCGGTGTGAAAATAGGGTAAGCCTTCTGTAGATAGGTTATTTCCCGCAGTTTAAAATGGGCTACGGTGGAGTATAGTTCCTTGGCATCATGTGTGTAGGAGAGCTGCACATACTAGCAATGAAACATGCAGTGCCATGGTCATGGCTCCTGCTGTGATGCAGCMGAGTTTTTCTATCCTGCTTTTTATGTGGCCATAATTAACACATCAGTCCTAACGACAAAACTGATATTTGAAGGTCAGAAATGACAATGAATCACATTTTGACAGCCTCTATTTCTRCGGTATGCTGGGAAGGAGAACTTAGCATATTGCTTATCAAAGATGGGATTTTCTTATTATCTCTTCGCAGATTCAGGGATGGAGTGAGGCAATTACTCCTTCCCAGGAGCTAGAGCAGCAGCAGTCACCTTCCTCTGAAGTGAGTGCTGCACATCAGGCAGCAGAATTTTAAAATAGTGTGCCCGTCTCTCCCTGCACGCTAACGCTGACTCTGCTCTGGTCATCCCTGACAGAAATTWACCTCTCACAGTTTTATAAAAATCTCCACTGACTTCCATTACCTTTCCAAGCAATATATTCCAGTGGTGCACTGTCTTTATTGCTTGATTTTATCCTAATCTGAATCTTCCTTTCTGAAGCGTGAGTCCATGGCCAGGTGTCCCAGGCAGAGTTACTCTTTCTTTCCACCAGCTTCTTAAACACTTGATGACTGTCCAATGCCCTTACATCTCGGTTTTCTCTTTCTTAAGATAAGCAGTCCCAGTTCTTTCAATGCTTTTTAATACCTAATACTTTCTAGATTTCCAATGTTTATCACTGTTTTCTCTGCCCTTGCTCTAATGCCCTTCTTGAAGTACAGAGCCCAAAGCTGAACCCAGGATTCCACATGAGTCCTTATGTGTGGTGGCTTGTCTTAAGCTTCTGATGAGGAGACGATGCTATTTGTTGTGATTGCAAACCTTAATCTGGATCTTAGTGACAGAAGATAGTTTCATTCAAAAAGCAGTCACAGGGGATGCAGATAGCTCTCTCTGTTTCCTTCGTAATTATTTTGCACTGTCTTTCTAGCCCACAGAAAGCCACAGATCACTGTTACCTGTGCACAGAGAGACTATGTAAGCTGGTCTTCACGTATTATTAAATTTTAGAATCAGACAAGCTACTAACAAACCTTTTTCTCTGKGGAGAAAGAACTGGTTTGAAACTTTAGCCATGCATTTGAAAGAAACAATAACATTTCATATGTTTAATTAACTACTGGGGTTTTTTTCCAAAATCCTAATGATTTTAAATATGGAGAACAAAGTATATTAGAAAACTTCTGCAGCTTTAAATGTCAAGTAAATATAAATGTTACATTTATTTTTTTCTAAAAAGTATTCAGATCTCATTGCATCAAATCCATGTACATCTTTTGGTTTGAAGCTGTTGAATGCCAAGTATTGAGTCAGAAKTATGAAGCAATCAGAACAACTTGTTTCTTCACAAATTTCATCTTATTRCTTTTGTATGTATTACAATTGAGGTAAAAAAAATTCTCTCAAATCTCATGTCTTCTTTGAAAGTTATTGCTAGTAATTAATAAATAAGTTTTACTTTTTTCACTCATAGAGTTTCTTGGGTTCTGTCATTCTTTCTCTTCCTTGAGTTTGCTCTACAGAGCACCTTGATACCATCAAGCTCATAAAGTTTCATTTCAGCTGCTAAACTTYGAATAATTTTGCTGGTCCATCATACAAAAAGTTACTAGTTTAACATGGTGAAAGAGGCATATATTCAAGACTGCTGCAACTGTTTGAGAACAAAGCTTAGTTCTTTCTAACTGTTGCTAAATAATTCTGCATAAGAAAAAGATCCTAGCTACTCGTAAACCACCTTCCTAGCTTAGCAGACCATAGTATTTTTTGTTCTTCAAGTGGTTATTCACAGTGATTCCATCTGTCAGGTCAAGAATCTTTAAGGTTATTTTGTAGTAATAGTGTTTACTGAAGTGGTGTTTACACTCTAAATTCTCCCACAGCCAACATAGTTCAGAAAATAAGGATTGAAGAGCATCATACTGATAGTCAGACATGTATCGAAATGAAATAATGCAGTGCACTATGGTAGGAGTATATCTGAATTACTACATGTTCCATTTACAACTCAAATATTGCCACCAGATGTAACGATGCTGTTATTTCTTGGGTTCATTTTGGCTATAGTATAGTGTATGCTGTTTCCTGTCTTCATCCCAAGCACTGACTGAAGGTCTGCATATTGTTTCTCAAGGCAGTTTCTAACTTAACATTTATTTTTTATTCATTTTATTGCTCTTCGAGATCCACATGAGATGGCATCATGAAGTTTAAACAAGACTAGGCTTGTACTACATTCTTCATTTTTTTCTCATATATAGACACAGACTAACACTGCAGCTACAGAATTATGAATTCTTTCATGTTCTGTGGATCGATGCTCCTGTCTAGTATAGTTTTTTACATTTTTATATTTTCTTATTATTTCACTTTAATCCTAGGTATCTGAATTTCTGTGGTAATAAATGTACCTAGTTTATCTTGTGCGGTTTTTTTATAAACACATAATAAAAAGCTTTTAGCTCTGGAAGTCTCATGTTATATATAAGCATGTACTGATGGCAGGCATTTTTATATGGCAGACATTTTTCTTAGCAAGACAGTGTCATCCACTAAAATATTGCTGTCTGTTTTTCATTATTACTGAATTGCAATGCTACGTGCTTGGCTTTAAATCTGATAGATCCTTAAATGAATCTCAACTTAYTCCACAATGTTGCTTTGCACTAAGCATGATAGTGCTAGGTATAGCTCTTTTAATACTATATGAGTTAGTGCATTCTGGATCCAGATGGAAATGGGAGAAAAATATGATAGCAAGTTGCAATCCTAGCTTACCGATTTTTAAAGTCCATTAAAAAGTTAAGGGCTTGGTTTTAATTTGCAAAGTATTAAAAATCCAAACCCTCAGATATTCTGGGGCTGGGGGGGGATGTTGAGAGTTTGTAAAATGTGTTATTAGATGTGTTATTTGAACAGCTAGAGAAATTTTGCACTTTTAAAATTCCTAAGAAATTAGTAGAAAAGTTATGTTTGCAGAAGACACACACCCGTTTATGAAAAGAACTGTAGATGTGGTGTTTGGTTGTGGTGAGTCCTCCTTTTACCTCTTACTCACCAAGGAGTGCTGCCTACAGCAGCTATCTTATTGCAGAGAGTGTATCCTGTAACTCTGGTTCCTGCGTGCATGTTGTAATTACGTAGTCAATTACTGTTGACTTATTATCATCACTGAAATAACTCCAGGTGAAACAGCAGCTCTTTGCAGTGGAGATGATAGTTATTTTTAGCTGAAGTTATTCTTGTGTTCTGGACGACAGTGCCACCGGGCAAACAACTGAGTCAGCCCAGGTCAGGGGACAGAGAGCTGCAGCTGGAGCAGGACCACACAGCTGGAAGGGGTGGGACGTGGAGGCAGGAGCAGATGTACGGAGGAAGGAGAAACCAGGAGTGCCTYTGGAGGTCTCAACTGATTCTTTGAAAGGGGACTTCTATTTACATCTGAATGAGTCTGTAGAATCAAGAATCAAGAGGACGTTCAGGTCACACGCATTCTAAAACAGTAGAGGTCTGTCACGCAGACCCTATGCCAACTACAGGGGCTTAACATAGTTGCTCTGGGATGAGAATAGAAGAAAACTAACACCCATCAGTCTCAAAAAATACAACATGATTTTTTGTCTGCTTGTTTCAAGGAGCATTTTGGGAGTAAGAAAGTAGGAAGAAATAGAGAAAAAGAGCTGAAGTATGTTTCTACTTAGGCTTATTTTTGATTTCAGCTACACCTTTTGATATGCCTGTGATTATTTGTAACTGAAGGAAATTTATCAAGTAATTAGTTCATTTTATTTGTAGTAGTCACTAGTATGGGGACCACTAATGTGGGCAAAGGCCAGGAGGCAACATTTTAGGATGTTCAAGACCTTTTTATGGTACAGTGAATAGTTAAATGTCTTTTTCATGCTTCTCATTTTACCATTTTTATTTTCCTTCTTTTCCTTTTCCTACTTCACTTTAAAATAAATAATTTACTCAGATTGTTAGAAATGTCCCTAAAAACCCAATGAGAATAATGTATGATAGCTTTACTATTCTTTTTCCTTTATAGCAGATATACATCTTTTCTGTTCGTTTTTTAAAGAAGAAGAGAAAAATCAACTGAAAACAGGTAGATTTATATTAATAGTAGCTGTAACTAGTCAACAGGGCATATTCTCTGAAACTTTTTTCCCTGTCTTGGATAGATATATTCTATCTCTAAGTTTCTCTGGCACTCACTGTCRGGAAGAAGGAGGAAAATGATTTATGAACTATTCCAGCTAACATCAGTCTTGATTTACATTTTTGAGGAAATATCTTCCTATTTTCATAGTCCAGTCAGCAGTCTCCAAATCCCACTGGTCATTATTTGAGTTTACATTGCCAGGATACAGACACCAGTGGCTTTTTCTTCCAAGAATTTAGCTAAGTGTGCTGAGTATAGAAAGGAGGTTCATGAAGATGAGCACAGAATAAAATCTGAAGGAATAGAGTTTGCCAAGCCTTCTTTAGACAACATATGAATTATGCTCCCTTTCTTGATCAGAATCATGACCACAGTGCATTTTCTAAAACCATTTTTGTTTTCCATAAGTCTGGGGGAAAAACTCATTTTACCTGTCATAGTGAATGGATGGTGACAGTACACTGATTTCTATGCCTAGAAAGATTAATGATGCTTCAGGAGCAGATCTCTTAAGTTCATCATTCAAGGGAGATTTCCATCACATTCCTAATGAATACTTTGGGATCCAAGGACCTGGGGATAGATGTCATCACACAGGTTAGATTCTATACATAAAATGTCCAAGCATTTATTCTAAAGGGATGGAAATATAAATCCAGCAAGGACACGAGGACAGCAGGCATATACATGGCGGAAAAATACAAGCCAACTACTTAGTCATATAGCAGCATCTTTTCTAGGTGTTGCAAGCTATATCTGTACTGAGCAACTGATTCAAGCTTTCTGACTGGGGCTGAAACATTTTCCCCTTTTTTTACTCGCTCCTAAAAACTTTTAAGAATTATTCCCCCCCTGCCCCTTACTTAAATGTTTGGTTTCATTCAATTTCCTCTTGGGTAGACACATACATCTTTTCTTCTTTGGTAAAAACTAACTGTTCTCCCATCCTAGCCATCCCTCCAGTGGAGTCCTTCCAAAACTGACTCTATCAGTTGCAAATTTATATTCTTTTGTATTTTTTCCAAACTGTGCATTTTTAAAAAGTGTATTTGTTTAAAAAGAAAAAAAATTCAACACCTACCATGTCCTTTGCTAGTGTGGATAAAGTCAGATAAGTAATTCAGCATCTTTTWACATATATTTTTTATACAACAGATACTGCTGTTCAGAAGTCAAACAGCATTTTTTTGTGTGTTTTTTCTTCTCTGAAGATATATGTATCTTATTATACCTATGGCCAGTAAAGGGGCAAAGAAAGAGAAGTGCAAATGTTGTCACCAAAAAACCAGCAGCTGGGAGTGCTTCTTTTTCCTCCTTGGGGCAATTGTTTTGTTCTATTATATTGGTATGATACAAGCCAACAAAGTTCCATACCATTGTTGGGAACTCAAAAATACACTCTTTATAGGCTTGTTTTGTTTCCATTAACTGAGGAGAAATGGCCATTTTAAAAGCTCAAGTCCTACAGTAAATAATCTCATTGTAGGTAAACACTATTGCTGTCTATATAGGCAGGCTATAACATGTAGTAATATAGTTACAGGATCTGACAAAGAAAATAATGTTGWACTATATGTGGTTCATCATCATAACCTCCCATGCTCAGCATGGGAGGTTGTAATTTCGTGAAAAGAAAACCTCTTGATATAATTCACATTGTRTTCAGGCAGTCCTGAGCATCTCTTGCTAATAGGCTAGGCGTAACATCAAATAGATGAGCAAACAGAAATGCTTCAAAACTCAGTTTCTATTCTACTTCTCTCAACTGTAACAAAATTCTATCAGAGTCCTATGTAATACAAATTTCTATAGGACTATCTCTTTTTTATTTAAACGCAATAATTTTCTAGTGTCATTTGTTTGCAATCAATTTTAATTAAGCTTGGAAAGTACTCATAACTTCAGCTGTAAAATAAATACAGCAAAGAATATGTTTGTGTGCTGWGTTTAGAATTTAAAATTACAGCACTGAATGACTCTTGGAAAACCAGTGGAGAGTTTTTACTGTTACTGAAATACTTTGGCAGTGATATTGTTAGTATGGATTATTACAGTTGTGAGGAATTAGAATGAAACTGGTAGACTGAAATACGAAGCTGAGAAGTAAAGAAGATCTGAGGTTATTAATGTGAATTGAAGAATTGTAGCTATTGACCCAACAATGAGTTTTAGCCATTGGGTTTATCAAGYCATTCTATCCATGATTAGTATTTAATTAGTAAAAAACTCAGTGGAAATAAGGAAAACAATATTCAGTTCTTGAAGATGCAGAGTCAGAAATTTGGAGGGCTTACAAATGAATTTTTTTAACATCCCATTAGTAGCTTGGCTGAAAAAAAAAAAAAGCCTTACCCTTCTAATGATCTGGTTTAGGATGTTAAATTATGGTATTGGATAATCTTAAAAGGCAGACTGTAGAGTATTAAAAGCCAAAACAAACCAGGATTTTAAACTAAGAAATGAGAAGTTGCACATTGGTGGCTCATTTCTCTGAGAAGAGAACGTGAAAAATTCCTAGTAGGAGAACGCCAGCTCTTTAAATGTTCAGCAGCACCTCATAGTAGGCTATGGGACTGCGTTCATTCGCTAGGAAGGTTCGTTCCACTTTATCATTTTTGAAAAGCTGTGCCACAAAAAGCAGAAATGTGACTCACAATAGCCCAGCGTATTTTAAGGATTTTTTTTTTTTTGCTGTTCTTGTCCTTACATTATTATAAATGCTCTATGATTCCTTTAAGCCATATGTTACCCTGAAAATGGTAGCATCTGCAAGTTTCAAAATTAACACTATGCAGCTTTGTTAACAATTAACCATCTGCTTATAGTGCTGTTAGGAACTGATAGCATCTCCATGGAAGTTGGGAAAATATTAGAATAGCATACCTGCCAAGCCTTAGTCATGAGTTATTTTACATTGTAATTTATAGTCCCGGGAGCAATAAGAGGCAAAACCGCATCAAAGTTGCAAACTGAGCTCCCCCGAAACATTTCTCTTAACGTGCTATTAGTGGTGGATGGAGCAGGTCTAGGAGCAGATGTCGACCGAAAAAGTGGATTAAAGATATAAGCGCAAGGGGACGGAGTTGATAAAGAGCAAAAATCTCCTGAGTCTGGGGCAAGTACTAGTTTGGCTGTAGCTTCCCCTGGGTGTGGACACATGGCGAAGGATAACTGCACAGCATCCCCTTCAACCATAGTCCCTTCATCCATTCCTGCAATGTATTTATGCAGTGCTTTTAAAAAACCTGGGGAGTTTTGGCATTTTTGTTTTTGTTACTAGCATGGATACAGGTTTCAGATTGTTATACAGTGGTGTGTGTAAAAAAAAGAGTTTAGAAACTCTTGCTGTGGCCCTGCTTTGTGCCCCTCCCTGGATCGCTGTGTGGCCAGAAGCCAGGATTGCCTTTGTGCAGACAGTATCAAATGAGGGAGGGGGAGTTTGCGTTATCTTCCCCAGCCATATTTGAGCTTGTCACAGTAAGATCGTAGGGCTTTAGGTCTGTTAAAGCTTAGCAAATGGTGAAAACCCTAGCATTTTCCTGGTACGTTACTTTAAGCGCTAATATTTGATTCTAAATAGGTTTTCAAGAATCTACCTTGCTAAAAATGCACATGATGAAGAGTGATCAAAGAAACATTCATTCCCCTTTCCCTCCCTTCCCAAAAGAAACCCTTTTATTACATTGAAATAATCTCTAGACTCTGTATTGAGTTGCAGGAGAAAACACTTAAGATCCAGGGAAGAAGTTGAAGTCCTATTGGTTTCTGTCTCAAAACATGCCATTGTGTAATGTGGAGGAAGGAGAAACAGCATGAGAAGAAGCTATGAGGAAGCTGAGTCCTGGCCAAGTCAGGTTTTGGTGTGATCTAATTTCAGCTTTAAAAGCCCACATGTTAAAACAGTTTAATTACAGGCTTTGAAATATAACATCAAGTAGGAGGTGGTGCCCGTGCCCTTGCTTTTACTCTAATACCTGTTTCCTGGGACCACTTATGATAACTCTAATTTCTGAGGAACTAGAAAACCTGTACTGTTAACAAGAAATAAGTTAGCTGCCCACAGAACAGTTCCTTACTAACAGCTCCCTGTAGAGTGAGACAGTAATTTTGGCTTCCTGGGCCAGTGTAAAGCAAGGTATCACCGTATCATTTAGTGCAACAGAAACTCCATACCATGAAAAGATAGATGTTTCCCAAAACAATACACCATTTTCATTGCTAGAGGATATTAGAGGTTAGGCTTAGGAAGTCAGTCATATCTGCAGAAAATTCTCTTCCACATTATTTCCTCTCCCAGTTTGGTCTGTGCATCCTGATCCTAGGAACCTTGCCTATTCCAGGATGAAATCCTACTCTTCGTCTGGTTCTTAAGAAAATTTTAGGTGACTGTATCCACTATGCCTGTCTAGCAGATTTAGTGATTCATTTCATTGAGAATTTGTCACCAACTGTGCATGCAAAACATCTTTGTTTAAGACAAACTGTTATTCAAGCTCTAATCACTCGTACATCTCAAATGCATTTTCTGATAATGTAGGAATGGAAACTTTGTAGATGCGTGAAATTGTTAGCTCTGAGCAACAAAGAAAATCTTTCTTATAAATTATGTATGTTTAATTTGACAAGGCTCTTTCATTTCTCATTTTCTGAGAAAATCTTCTGCCATTCACTAATCTCATTGCTCTGCTGGGTCCCATCAAATGTCCAGAAGAGCTAGATGGCACTGAAAATAAGCAAAGCTTTTAATAATTCTTCCTACAAAAATGACCTCATGGAAATTTAGTGTGTATACAGTATATTGGAAGATAAGTTCTACATCAGCATGTAGGTTTCAAAAGGGAACAAGGCTATTAAATAGCACATCAGAAATACTGTGAGATGAAAAGTTATAGTTTGCTCACACAGTCTTCCTTGAAAAGTAAGATAGAAATGGATAAAGGTTAGACTGGGAAGAAAGGTAGAGGTGAATGGAAAGAGAAAGGTTAAAGCAAAAGAGAACATATTAGAACTAAGTTAGTCTTTAAAAATAAGATGGTAAAAGCACCCACCATGTGCAGACAGTAAAGAAAAAAAAAGGGGAATAAAGTGAAAAAATAATTCATCAGTAGATCACAGAGTAGGAAGCCAGCTGTTACAATAAAAGTGATAATTTTATCCCGGCAAGGAAATGGTAACAGCTATAATTAAAGAAGAAAATTGAAAATTAAAAAAGAAAGGGGTAGAGGCTTGACATTTGATCCATGGGGAGATAGAGAACTTCAATGAGTAATGACTTTGGTTTCAGATGCGTGTCTGTGGTTTCCTCGTTGGAGGGCAGACATAGAAAAGTTAGCTAGCCGCAGACAAAGGACTATAGCTAAAGAAGTCTATCTTAATGAGGACTACGTTTCGTACATGGGAATAAGAAGCCTCATCTTTTCTCCCTACGTAAAATACCATTTTGCAGTTAAGGCACAGCAAAGGGTATAAAATGGGCAGTGCTTGTGCACCCCAACTCAGCTTGCAGTGCAGAGTAAGTGAGGTAGTGCCTCGGTGACAGCAGTMAATTATTACTCCCTGATAGCTAGATGTTACACTCAAAACACTCATTACACTTGTGTTGGCAGCAAAAGGCAACCCATCTCACACATGGAGTCAAGGGTCTGTTGTTAGTACAATTAATGTTTTAGCAGTCTAACAATCCAAATTAACTAATGCAAAAAAGTTTCATTGAGAATACAGTTAAAATTATTATCTAAGAAAACTTCCTACTGTGTACCATTTTCTCCCTTTGAGCCTTTCAAAGGTTCCTCTGGATCCTAAGGTTGGCACTGTAGTAGACAGACTCACAATGGGAATCAGCATCCCAAGTCCTTCTCTAGATAAAGTATGATGCTCATGGTGAGGGTTTCTTCTTCAGCAGTCTTGGATCCACCTAGGGCTCCATTTATTTGTCTTCTTATCACAGTCTGCTTCTGTCTCATGAGTCCACAGCGAAAGGTTAAAAATTGCACAACTGCCTCTCCCATCCTCRGTTAAGCCAAAGGGCTACTGCTTGTTTTGCAGGGACTACAAGTTCTGTCAGCCCTTCACTGTCCRTGGGATTCACCGAGCTGAAGCCCATCCAGGTCAGGCACCAGTCAGGTGGCCACTGGCAACTGTTAACCAAGCTACAACCAGCCCAGGCCCAGACAAACCCAGACAGATCCTGAGAGCTTGTTCTGTCAGGTTGGCACAAAGCCTGTGTCTGGGCCACATGGGGGAAAGCAAGTGAGAAAAATCATACTTTGGAGCATATCGCTGCCTTTGTAATACTTCAGACAAAAGTACATACCTTTGAATAAGGCTGTTGCGTCAGTGAAAGTCTAAGATGGTTTTAGAAGCCAAGGTGAAATAGATAATCATTATGCTGAAGGGTTGTTTTTTTTAAAGGATTGTACGCTTTACCTGCATGCATAAGGCAGTATGTGTCCATAACACAAGTGAAAATATTTTCAGATTCCATCCTGTTCCTTACATCTCTTGTGTGCTTGATTCTGCTACATCTGAGCTTAGTGCCATGCTGTCCAAGTAGCCCTATTGTCCTTCAGGAAAGACATGTTGGGTGAAATGTTAGTCAGGGTTTTGTGGTCTGATTCCCAAAAAGTGACAAATGAATGAGTCAGTAATAAATGAATAGTAATTAACAGACAATTCTGTGAACAGTGGAATTAATGGATGAGATCATGTCATATATTATTAATCTATCATAGGTCTACCTCCTCACTGCACTTCCTGTGATAAATCTAATAATCTAGAGGCAAGCAGGATACTAATAATATGCTGCTAGGCATCTACTGATAGGTAGGGTGCTTGATATCCAGTTAGAAGGCATAATGGCCCATTACGTTTTTCCCCAATACAGGCATAAGTTTGTATCCCTCTTCCCCTGCTCACGTTTCACAAACCTGGCAGTACCTCAGCTATCTTGGAGACTTGAGCCTTCTTCAACATTGGCTGCTGGTGCGTTGCAAAGTTTTAGTGTTGATAAAGAGGAATCAGCCGAATGATGGAGAGAAAATGAGACTGTACTAGTCATGACAATTTCCATATAAARCTGCTTTAAAAATCATGTAGATTTGTGAAACATTTTTTCTGCAWAGATCAAAGAATTAGATAGTAGCCCTTCTAATACTTCTAATAGCAAATGTATAGAGAAAAGTGAGACTCCTCACTTGAGTGTAGTGAAAGAAAAAAAAACTACAAGTGGAAAGAACAGTATGATACTTATTCTAGCAATTGCAACCAAAAGAAAGAGAGAAGGAGGAACTGTAACCACTTGATGAAAAGATTTGAAGGTGTTTTGTAGTATTGGAAAAAGACTAGCCTCAGAAAAAGAAAAAATGAGTTCATCAGTGGTTCAACTGTGCTTATAAAATGGAAACACTGCAATAATATTTTGCATCTGACAGTAATTACAATAGTAGTCACAATAATATTTTGGAACCAAACTTGATAAACGTGAAGCAAAGAGCTAATGGTATGTGTTGTATTCAGAGATTTTATTATTCATCCTTCAAGGTTTATTGCTCTTTCAGGAGCACTTCCTTCATGGCAGAGTTTTGTCATAAAATTATCCGAGAAGAGTCTGCCGTCAGTTACATCTAGATCTTCAGAAAGATTATTGCATATTAATACTGGTGTCAGTGTATAGCRGAATCTGGGTCATTTTACCCACATCTCAGCATCCGAGTTGAACATCAGTACAATAAAATCTTTGCAGTTACTGAAACATAAAGTACCAGAAAACAGTTCAGTTATGTGCAATACATGTTGATATATTCAAATATCCACTGATCAAAGCATTGCAAGAGTCCATGTTTGATTGAACATACTAGACYGATCACTAAAAATGTCAGATGGAGTTACTGAACTGAAAAAGAGGAAAAGAGCGTAATACACTGTACATATTTTAAGAAGCCAGACAATAAAACAAATGAAAAAAAGTTAGCAAAGTTTTATAAAACAAGAGAAGTTCATCCACTCAGCTTTAAATCATTTGTAACTAATTTATAGTTATAAATGAAGCAAATAATTTCTATTTCTTCTAAATATCAGAGAGAAAAGATTATCTTCATGCCAGCAGAAAGTCTGTAGACWTTTCAAACAATGATATTTTGCATGTTGTGAGAACAGTATACACTAACTTTTTTCCTCAAAAAGAATTTGCATATTCTATTAGCAATACTTTGAGTTTTCTGTATTAATTGTCTTTTGCTCAAAAAGAACTCTAAAGCCTTTGTAGCTGTTGTGTATTCAGTCATCCTGCACAGTGACTGGTACTGTGCCCACCTTATGAACAGGGAACTGGAGATGCAAAGAAATAAATGCATCGCCAAGTTTGTAAGAACTTCTCTCTCATTTTTGTCTACTTTTGCAGCCCTTCTCTGACAGGACAGGAACTCATAATGAACAATTAAGGTATCATGATGGTGAAATTCACCCCTCTGCAGCAGTCCGGTGCAATGCCCCTGAGAATAAGTGCAGCTTATCCAGAACAGGGTTTGAATAAGGCTAAGAGCAAGGTATAAGACTTGTGATAGTCCTTTTCAGAAATGAATGTGAACTTCATCCATAATGGTTTAGGGACAAAGAATGRGCCAAAATAGATTTTTGAGGACCATCATGCCACCTGTTCAAGATCCCAAACACAAAGTCTCCTTTAAAGTAGGGTGTAAGGACTGGAATAGTATGCGTACTCCCRATGCACACAGTTAGTGTAGGAAAATGCATTCTCCAGAGCATTCGGCGCTCTGACCACAAACTGGGTTAGATAATATTTTCCTCCATTAATATGAAATGCAGAATTTGGAACACTGGAGTTGGCTGAATGGTTGTTTTTAACATTTTTACAGGTCAAATGTTATGACTAGAACCTATGATCCATTTCAGTCATTGCTCAGTTATTTTTTCCTCTCCAGCCTTTCATATTTCAACTTGTCATGTAAGCCCTTGTTTGTTTCTCTCTCTTTGATTTTATCTTGGGTTTTGGTTTGTTTCAATCTTTATACAACTCTATTAATTTTCGTAATATTTTGTTGTGGGCAAGGCAATGTGGATTTTATTCTTTTACCCAGTCCCTGTGTAATCTCTCTATGGCATGGTCACTGATTGTTTGGAGAGTTTTTTATCCTGAGGGCACAGCTAACTGCATGCTCCTGTCATTCTGATCGAGATCATTTATTTTTAATATACGTTATAAAACCTAAAATTGGAGTAGATTTTGTTCTGTTAAGACTTAAACACTGCAATGGCCTCTATAAATGATTAATTTGAAAATATTGAGGAGAAAGGCTTCAGGAAAGGAAGAATCTTAAACTGTGACATAATTATAATTAAATTTGGTAATTAAGTAGTAAGAGAAGAGGGTAGTCTAGGAATTTCTGCATAAAGAATAAATCTGAMTGGTCTGTCTTTAGTGAAGTAAAACAGAATATTTTAGGAGTGATGGACTAATAATACAGAAATTAAACAAACAGGAAATTATATTTGTCTATGCTGACTATGTCATTCAGTAACTACAAACCATTAATGATAAATGGCATAGAATATGCAAGGAAAAATTTGCAGCAAGAAGTGTTRCAACATTCCAAGAAAGTATGTAAGCTCAGTTCTGCTGTTATCATAGGACACGAGGATAGTTTGAATTGGTCATCTGGTCCAATCTCCTGCTAAGTTACGAACTACAGCYTGTTCTGCGATAATACATTGAAATCTCTTGTTCTAGGTGCTGTAAAAACACTCTGCTAGGGACAGTTTGTCTCAGACTACCTTGTCTTCTAAGTAATGAAACTAAGGARAGGAATTCCACAGAGCAGCTCATCACGGAACTAGAAATACAGGCGAGATCGCTTCAGTCACTTCTGCCCAGCCCTGTTCCCTGTTTTATAAGGACAGTCGACACCGGGGTCTGATTCAAAGCTCATCAAAACCAGGGAGCCCTTCTGTCAACTCTAAGTCATGCCTAAGCACTTGCTAAGTCAAAGCTCACAGCACAGTTGTGGGCTTTAGTCTTACTGTAATTTCAGTGCCAGTTAGGAGACACTCAGCATTATAAACACTAGACCCCAAGGCAATGGTAATAATGCACATATAAATATGTGTGCATGTTTATGTTTATTGTACCTTTTCTCGAAAGAATAGGTTTTTAAACTGCTGAAACCTAAATAAGATGCTAGAAATGTAACAGAATTTCCATGTGCAGTTTAACACATTCATAATGCATTAACTGAAAAACTGGTCTGTCTTCTCTGAATTCTAAATAGGACTCTTGAAGGTTTGATTTTGGGGATCTTTTCTGGGGAGGAAAGGTGCATTGGTCACATAGCCTGTAATTCTCACTGCTGAATAGGAGTCCCACTGCAAAAATGTTTCTGATCAGCATTGGGATCGCTGAGTGGCTAGGTGTAGCTAGGCCCTGAAAAGAGGATGCTGTCTCAGATGAGTGACAGACGTGCATGAGCACAGTTGTTCTCGTGACCCTCATTGGCTCAGATATTGATATGAAATCAAGTATTGCCTTTTGTATTTTGGTCACCTTTTCCACCAATTTACCAATGGATGACAGGGAAGGAACTTAGTGCATGACATAAGTGCTCTTACTTCCTCATGTAGCATGAGTCAGGAAAGAGGTTTTTTACTAAAACCTGATTTTCCATGAGTGAAAAGTGTTTTGCCTTTCTCATGGCAGCACGTCAAGCAGTGCAAAGACCAGGCGTCATTACATATGCAGCTCTATCACAACGCTGATATTTAGTGTGACTGGGTTTGGTCAAAGGTCACCCATTCATCATCAGTAAATAATGAATAGCAGGCTAATGAGTAGTATTAAATGCCAGTTAGCAAAGAAAGCAAAGCCACAAACAAGCCAATGTGTCTCAAGCTTTGCAAGAAGGGGCAGAAGCTTCAAGACTAGGTAGCTCTGGGTCTGCTTCAAGCCTGCTTAACGTAGCTGAACTGAGGGATTATGTGATAGGGCTTGTGGTGAGATCTGGATGTAGATCCCAGCTGGAAAACTTTATTTGTGGATAAGTAAAAGTCAACATCTATCATTCAAATTGACATGTTTCTGTCTGTTATCAGTGAGTCAGTAAGTATTTAAGCAAGGAAAAAACAAGCAGGCAAGAATTTCACTAGTTTAATGAATTAAGYGTTTTCCTCACTTTGTTTCATGCTACAGTAAGGTAATAAGGTACAGAACAGTAATGTTGGAAAGACCTTTAAGAGCTCAWCTAGTTCCTCTTGTGACAGCTGCTCCTTTGCCTTTCTTGAAAGACATTTCCCTSATCTGATATTAGAGCTCACCGCTGACATGGGGGCTCCACAGCCTCCCCAGGTCATCTGTTCCAGGACTTTACTGTCCTTACCATYAGGACAGTTTCACCGAGGTCTCGTCTGGATTTTCCTTGCTCCAGTTTAATTCTTTGCCTGCCCACTGCATGAATGCAATACAGACTGCTCTCCCAGGCTTTGCAGAAGTCTGTTTTGCAAGCAAAAACTGTTGTCATGTCCCTTAGTCTTTTCTTCCTTAAGCTAAATACTGAAAAATTATTCTGTCTTCTGTTTAAGTTGTGTTTTCTGGACCTCTGATTATTCTCATTGCTATCCACCGGTCCCTCTCCAGTGAACCTCTCYCTTCCCCCTTGCCTCCTTTTTCTTTTTGCTAGTTGTTGGTTTTGAGGTTTTTTTTTGTAATGAAGTGTCCAAAGGTTGAAACAGAAAGAATTACTGCATTCCTCTTGGAAGCTCTCTTTTGTTTATACCCATGTGTAGGGTGTTTGTCTTTTTCATGGCATTGTTGACTCAGATTTCACTTGTGATCCCTCCTACTCTTCCAGCTTTTCCTGAAGAACCGTGATTCAGCAAGTTCCCTGGTTTGGATTTGTGCTTTGCATCCATCCCTACTCAGCAACGTGTAGGAAAGGCATGTTACGTTCTTCTGAAGTTTAATTTGTAGTGGACTTTTACATCAGTTAAGTTACAGGACTTGTGCATGTGACAGCCAACACAGTGCRTGTGTGAAAGAAATTTATCAAAGTACTGAGACCTTCTGAGCACCAGAATTAAAATCACATTGTGATGGGGCTCAATGCACAAAAGCAAGTCTTCAGTTTGAGAGGCCTGGGAATTGTTAGAGAGATTTTCAYGTTTCCTCATTGCTGCTGTTATTTAAGTTATTAAAAGTAATTGGAGACTGAAGTCRTGATACCTACTGCAGAGCTATCATGTATTGATTTTCAGTACTTTCTGGGCAGCTTCGTGAAACAAGGCGTTCAAATGAACTCATTGAAGTACAGACATTTCTCTCCTCTGTCACGCAAGTGCTCCAGACAGCTGTTGGGCTGGGCTGGTGGAGGTGTGGTGGGACAAGTTTTCAGAAAATTGTTTTACTCTTGTGTTATTCATGCTGAACATGGTAACTGAAATGCCATTCACTGTGCTGTCAGCTATTGTACTGGTCACTACGGGGCTGCCAGAACAGAGAGACAGACAGATGCTATTATGCAGTACAGAATTACCAGAATGGAAAATACTTCTTGTCTGATAAAATAGACCATGTTAGCTGACACAGTGAAATAAAATAAATCAGAAATGTGCATGTGCTAAAAATATAAGTGTGTGCATACACATATGCGGCTGCATACATACCTATATGTACATATACATGTATACTGGTGTGTGTATATATATTTATATATATATGCATACATACCTACACACATCTACATATTGGAATCCATTGAGCTAGCAGCAATCCATTTTGGATTCTTGTTTTGTCTGCCTCATCTCTGAACATGGTAATACTCCACACATAAATTTAATAAGACACAGGGAGTTTCTTTTGTAATGGAATTAATTCATTTGGTTTTTGATTYCTTCCCCATCTTGTAAGGTTTCCTAAATAAATAAGCAGAAAGCTATGACAGTTTGGGACTCCCTTGTTTTTATGCACCACCTTTCTCCTCTTTAATCCTCATACCTTACTAAAAAATCCCTTACTTTACAGGAAAAAAAGAAGAGGTAAAAGTGAGATAAGGCAGATAAAAGGTAGTAGGAAAAAAAGAAGTTATTTGGAAGTCAGATGTAGAATTCAAAAAGAAAATAAAAGAAACTCTTTTTGACAAAGGTTTGAAGGAACRCGCAGTTTTATCAGAGAGAACTTCCTAGCCGTCAGCTTATTCCCCAACACACCTAGAGCTATATGGATCATAATTTTATTTTGAGCAAATGTTTTCATTTGATTCAATTTTGGTGTGATCCCATTATAGCTCTCTTCACAGTCAAATCATAGCAGTTGGTGACAACTGTAGTTAACAACAGCTTTTGTGAATCCTGAAGTCTAGTGACCGAAGCACCAAGCAGCTAGGGCAATAACTGTCCAGCAGATATTAATTGACAAGTAATCCATATATTAATTGTCAGTTAATTATCATTCAAGCTACCATATTTTTAATAGTTATATATTCAAGTGCATGTTTTTATGTTTCACTCATTGTGTCCCTTAATTACAAATTTTATTTCCTACTATTTTTATAAATAACAATGTAGTGCTTTAACTGTTAGATTTTGCCAATTTACTGGACATGAAGTGTACAGAAACATGTATGTATAACATTCCATCTTTATTCTGCATTGTAGCACAGAGAAGAAAATGCTGTCTCCTCCAAAGAGCTTGATCTTTTACTATCACCTATCTTGAATGCTTCAGTGACGCAGAGATTTGTTCAGTCTGGTGGAACTCATCAGGTGTCAGAAACACCCCATAATTCATTGTGCAGATATTTGTGTCATCTCCCTTGAAGCATGGAGGGAGCTAGTGCCTCATCTGAAATGTCTCAAAATTCCATTTTCAGAAAACCCATTGCAAATGGCTGGCTGTAGGGATTGCAGAGAAAAATAATTCTGATTCTTTTAATAAAAGACATAAATTGCGCATGTGTGTATTCTGCCCCTGCCCTTTCCCCAAGAAGAAAATCTTGATTTTGCCTGCGATGTTTCCTTCCCCCAGTGGCAAGTATTGGTCCCATTTCTCACTAACTAAAGTGACAGCGTTCATTCTGGGACCACCTCTACAGCAAAAGTAAATGCTATATTGAAAGATTAAGGCAAAGAGCAAATTTCTTTGCTGCTTTTTACAGGTCTCTAAGAAAATACTGCATCACAACAATCTAAGCATTTCTTTCAAAACTGTTAGCTCACAAAAACAAAATGTAAAGTTGTGATATTACAGTATATAATTACTGTTTGGCATCTCGCATGATAGAGGTAATATGCCATAGCATCTTCCTAGAAAAGTGTTGGCTTAAATGGTCCTCTCCTTCTTTTTATTATGTTGTCAGTCGAAAGTTTCAATAAACATCTGGCATGCTTCTGGATCTATAGACATGAGCTTTAAGTATACTTTGTGTCTTAGATCATTTATCAAACCTGCTAGTCTGCCATAATTGATGCTGCTGTCCGTTTCTGGTCAAAGAGTAGAGTTTTGGAAACGTGGCAAAGAGTGGGTCTGTAGCTGTTTCACAGTCATCTGTGCAGTACTGGATGAGCCAGAAACGTATATTTGATCTAGTTCAGGCATGTGAGCATCACTGAATCTCTTTTGAATTTTTTGGAGAAGGCGACAGTGGAGTTAACAGTTTCATGCAGTTCTGCTGGTTTGATATCACCTGCAGAGAACAGACGTCAGGTGGTACCTTAGCTGGCGCAAAGCTGGCGTTGCACAGACAGGCAGTGCTGGGCGTAGCATAAAGCCTGCCTATAAAAAATTAATCCATCATTGTCTTTGGAACAAATTTGAACCGGCAGAGTGAGTTCATGCCAAATCAGTACCTTTTCCATCATGCGTTTGCACTATTTCTGATCTGGTACTAGGAATCTTAAAGCTAGTCTTACTGTATGATAGAACTGAGCAGCTTGTAATGGATTATATACAAAATGGCAAATAAGTTTCTTCTTGATGAGTTTACCTTCCAGCTCATTGACAATTATTGTCTCTTTGTGCCTTATGTTGTGAGTGAGTGGTTTAGAGGCCGCTTAAAGAATTACCGTCAAAGGTATTAGCGGAAAGTGATTTTAATAGAGATTTATAAAAGTGCAACCTAACAAGGTTCGATGGCAAGGTTCACTCTATTACTTACTACATGGATGAAACATATAAAGAAAAATCATCTAAGGGTTTATATCTTAGGGACCATATGTGTTTAGCAGCAGTCTAGGGTTCATTCACAGTTTAGCAGCACTCAATCATCAACTAATCATTAACAAACTTTAGTAGCACTTAATCATTAACTAATTTAATATTTATGAAATAGGTGTTAGTAGAGTCTACTATAATCACAACRTAATTACAGATTATGCTTACTATTAGTCCACACAGACATACAGACAGAAATAGATATATATATGTACACAGAAGGTATACCTGTTAAAAATTACTCTCGAGTTCGGTTAGGAAATATTCACGTCAAATGTCTCAGCATTTTTCTCTCAATGGGCGAAGGGTTGAGCTTTGAGGAGTAAAAGGGGTTCAGCCCAGGTCCTGACAGTCCTCCGAGTCCTCCGAATATCACAGACTCGAGAGGTCACGAGCTCCAAGAGGCATCCCACACAGGGGGGGATGCTGGGCGCATCCGCTGCGGTCCCAGAGAGCTCAAAGGGCCTCACTCAGGACCACCATTTATAGGTTCGCAAGATGATTGGCTTTAGTCATCCATAAATTTCCATCCTGGCCACAGTCCCAGGTGGTAATTACTGAAAATTCTCCAGGTTTCAGTGTTGTTCTACCCGACACCTGGGCCAGGCAGCAGGATGACGTTCCCAGCCTCGGCTGTGCAGAGTTTCTGATAGGGTGAAGGAGCGCTCAGCCCCCAGGCTCCGTGCACCRGGGCCGGGGTCTCAGGGGGATTTCTGAGATCAACAAGTGGCCTAGGAGGGGCGGGGGCATGCACCACCACACCTTATCACAGGATAGCTTACAGATAAAAGTGTATTCTGCTTCATACGCAGCTTCAACTACCTCAAGAAGAGTGTGTGATTCACAGCTGGAGAAGCACTGAACTAGACTGATGGAGTAATGGGTTATTTCTTGGGAATAACTGAAAAATTCTGCATTATGATGCAAAACCTTTTTACTGCTTCACTCCATGCCCATCCTCCAGTCTGTTTCCCTTTCTGAAATAAATATGTCCAGTATAAAGCCACAATTCCCTGGCAGTAGTTTGTTCAGATCATCCATCAATAAAGCAGACTCACAGCTGCCAGTTCTGTTAGGTCAGATTGTACAATACCTCTATTTTTCCAGAGACTAGCAGAGTTAAAGACGTGAAGAAGAGAGAGCAGCTGGGGGCATGGTTATTGCTGATAAGATACAGGTGACCACAGTAAGTCATAAGTAAAATATACGTTTAATACAGAACATGCAATCAGTTTTATAAGTTGCTCATTAACAGGCTTGCAGCTTGCAATTCCTTTTGGACCTCACCCAGTAAGTCCACACTATACAGTTGGTTTTAGCATTTCTTTCTGGCCATCAATACTGCTTTTTTCCATTTTCTCTGTAAAGGTTGATCACTGTCTACAAAGTAGCAGTGAATTGTGCACAGTTGGGCCAAGATAGTAAAACTTCTTTCAAATTGCATCCTTCTTTGTGGTRGAATGGGATATGTTGTAGCCTAATTATAGTGTAAACAGCAATTCTGTGGATACAATTGCAAGTGCATCTTATGCAGAGATCATCTTATGTGACCCAGGCAGAGAAATATCAAGTCTCTGTATTATTTAGCACAAATTGAGCATATTTCTAAAAATATTTCCATTAATATCAAGGTGAAATAGATTACGAGTTTAAGTGAATGCTAAATGTTTTCATTTGTATAACACAAATATCTGAAAAAAACCCTCAGCTACTGTATATCCATACTGTATATGAAAAGGCCTTTAAAAATAATTCTAGTGGCCTTTTCTCAGACTTTTAGTGCAGATGGAAAGTTAAAAGCTAGACACCAGTAGGTCTATCTGAGTTCATATCAATGAAGAAACTTCAAAACCTTGATAATAAACATGAGTCACACAGAAGTCTCGGTTAAATCATTCCATTGCAGGAATAACAGACTGGAAAAAGGCACTCACTTAACATAAATTTGAGAGTTACATGTACATTCTAATCTAATTGGATTTATAGGATTAATTCTGCCAAACAGAACAAGAAAAGTAAAATGGGAGAAAAGGTTGCATGTGAAAACCTAGGACTCTTAGAACACCAAAGAATCTGTCAGATCAGTCGTAAATACCTGAAACTGAAAAAGGAGACTAATGTCATACCAGTCATTTTTTTACCTGAAAATCATCAGGCTTTTGGTCTACAAGGTGAGTGGAAAACTGGCTCAAGGAATGACAGCCAGTGGTTCAGAGTACACCTGGTGGGCAGYGGTGCTCCTCAGGGATCCGTATCAGAGGTGGGCAGTGGGCACACATCAAGGAGGCATGGGCACAAATTACGGTGGAGGAAATTCCAGCTGATAATAAGGAAAAAATACTTCACAGTGTGAGTAATTAGCCATTGCAGCARGCTGCCCGGAAAGGCTGCGGAATCACAGTCTCTGGAGAATTTTCAAGTCTGTGAGTGCCCTGATCTGAGTTTGAAGTTAKCATTGCTTTGAGCAGCTGTTTGGAGTAAATGACTTCCAGATGTCCCTTCCACTCTAAATTATTCTGTTTCTTTGGGACTAATGGAGGAAGCRGATTTTGACCAGGAACTGATGGGTAGATGCAACCTAAGCAGGCTGAGGAGAGGGCTTTGTGCAGCTGCATGGCTTGGCAGTGCCACGTGTTGTTGGAGCATGTATGTTCACTGGACAGTGATACAGTTATGGTGGTGACACATGAGRAGAAAAGGAGCCTCTCAGAGGCAGAACTCCGGTAATGTGGCATAGCACGAAAATAGCAGCCCTCAGATCCACTTCCAAAAGCAAACACAAATCCGGTGCTGTTTGCAGAGAAATGATGGGGTATCCATCTTATAAATTACATAGCAAGTACAAGCAGAAAGTCAGTCACGTTCTCAATCACTGAAGCTTCCAAGTAGTGTTCAAGGGTAACCAATATCTTTTGYTTTATTTGCAAAGTAGATGATAAAGCCAGAAGGGACTTTTTACAATCATTTAATCTGACCTCCTATTTAAAACATGCATAGCATTTTCTGTTTATATAGGGCATAAGTTTTAGCAAAAATCTCATTTTTCACTATACAATTTTTTTAGTGGTAAAGAATCTAACATAAYTCTCAGCGAATTGTGCCAAAGGTTAATGAACTTCACTGAACTTTATTTCTAGCTTAAAATTGCCTGGCTTCATCTTCCACTGGTGGGTTGATTTTATGCTTTGCCTGCTACAGTGAGAAATTTCATAATAACTTCTGAAATTTCTGCTTTCCCTCTAGGTATTTAGAGAGTGTAACCAAGTTTGCTTTTTATCATTTTACTCCAGGGTTTTCAAGCTCTTACACCAAACATCACTTCCAGAGCTGGCAGTGCTCTGGGCCTCACGGAGCCTGGTCGCTGGGGGAGAGCCCTCATGTGGTGACTAGGATTCGGCAGGACGGCCCATTTGCAAAATGCTTCTGACTCACAAGTTGAGAAGGGCTCCGTATGATAAACTAAAGATTCAGGCCCTTCAAAGTGCTCATTCTAAACTAGCTTTTTCAGTCCATTATTTTGAATCTCCCTTCATTTTTCAACTTTCTTCGTAGCAAGAAGAGGTGTACATGCTGTTTCATTGACAGTCACCTAACAGGCCAAATACATTTAAAAATATATTGCACGATATCCGTTTCAGGTTTGTGGCTGTCTGTTTTGGGTGGAGTGCATTTGTTTGTGTGTTTGTTTTAACAAAGAATGGATTATCTGTGAATAATCTGTGGGGTTTTTATACTCTCTGGGTCCCACAGAGGAGWTTTTGTTAAAACCTTATTAAGAATCATTGCTTTCATGGGCAAGCCTGCTGTCCCCACCTTAAGAGTATGGTTTGAATTCTTTGTTTCCAAGTATTTGACCTTTCATTTTTCCACATAGTTTGCTTAATGCTGAGCTTATGAAGTGATCCAGCTTGGTCTGTCTGTATCCATAATTTCCCCTCTGTGATACTTGACATTTTTTCTTATTTCATGTTGTTTACAGCTTGATCAATGATTGTTTTCTGTTTACAATTCTATTTTGAGATTCATCTATTGATTTTATATCCATTTAGTGAGCGCCCATATCAGTTTTGCATTGTATGAATCTSTTTATTAGAACTTCACTTAATCTTTCATTCTTTTTTTCTCAGCTAAATTAGAAAATGCATTAAAATGTTGTGTTTCTTGAGATATGTTTTCTATAAAAACATATATACKCATTGTTCAGAAGATAGCAGCTCTAAAGAAAACTGACCACAGTTATCTTGGAAGGTAGTTTAAGAAAAGATATATTTGATGTAGAGGACAATGTAAAAATACTGASTACAGGAGTATGCCCAGATTATGGACTTTGTACATAAGGGACATTCGTTAATTGGAGAATAAGTATTTGCTGCACCTAGTTCAAAACATTCAAAACACTTCTCCCAGTGTAAATTCCTTCCACGTTGTGTGAATCAAGGGTCATCCGGTTTGTTCTCATTAATACCGGTATTTGAAGAAGGCATTTCCATATCAAGTCATGGTCAGGATCAGGTCCAGAGACAATCGCCAGGTTCAGGCAAAGACTGGSAATCACCTGGCGAGTCGATGGTGACGAGGCAGGTGCACGGTCAGGCCAGGAAGGCAGTCCATTGGGCCTGGGACCAAATCGGAGGGGTCCATGGCTGCAATGCAGCTGCAGTGTCGCTCAGGTGGRAACGTGCTGGAGGGCATCATCCTCGAAGGAGCTCCCAAGGCAAGCGGGGAGTCCCCAGGGAGGCTTCCTGGCAGAGCTGTTTGGGGGAGCCTCTGCTGAAGCTTCCTTCAGCTTTTTCTGGAGAAGCTTCAGAGGCAGCTGAGGCTTCTCAAAGAGCTGTCTTAGCAAGCTGGCCTTGCAGACAGGGAGGYGAACTCCTGGTCCTGACAAAAGAAAACTTCCTGCCAGAGCAAAAGGAGGCYAAAGAATTGACCAAGGGAAAAACTGTTGATGTTATCTTCACCAATATGTCGTTCTCTCTCTAGAGTGTGGGACTTAAACTCCATCACACAAATCAGGGGAAATCATTCTTCGTGTTAGTGCAGTAATGTAGGATTTTAAAATCAAGTTTTGCAGCAGCCAGTGAAATTAGAGTTCTGTTTCTACTGTTAATACTGCAACTAGTACTCCATACACTTCATCAGTGTAATTCCTCTGCCCTGTGAGTATATAATGATAGTTAAGAAATGCCATTTCAACTCATAGAATAAGAGATTATAATAACATCTTATGAGGTCTTCAATAAAGTGCGTCATTAGCCAATTTCTATTTTCCCGTAGAGAAATCTGAAGCCCGCGTGTGAGAATTAATGTGCTTGAATGGACTGATGAAACAAGCTTCAGCAAGGAAAAAGAGTGCCGTGAGCTCAGACTGTAGGAGGTGGTATCTTGACAATGTAAAACTTATCACCTAACCTTTCCAGTTGTGAGTCCCGATCAATATGTGTGTGTGTTTCCCAGAAATCGAGACATGGTTCTTACAGTAGCCACGAGACCCACCTGACCTAGAAGAGAAATGATCTAAATAGCAAAACACGAGCCCATYGTCAAGTCTGACAAATGATCAGCTAAAAAGGACTCTGATTATTTTTGTTTCATATCCCAAYATTGGATGCAAAGACAGTTTTCTCCAGATTAAGCTGAAGTCAATTACCCCACTTTCCTGCTTRCCCCCTTTCACACTGAAATTTGTATTTGTTTAGACTTCTCTGTAGCAACATCATCATTACTGATGTCTCATACAACTTCTAAAATCTGTGTGTACTAACTATACCCTTTTAAAAGATTATTCATACATTTGTCTGATTTTTAGTAAGAGACTATAATAATCTGTRATAACGTACACATTAATCTCAAACAGCAAAAGCCTTGGGAAATGAAAGGTTTGGACTGTAGAAGCTTGAAAAGGATGAAAATGCATTCTGACAGTAGGGCTTGTTTGGGAGTGTTATTCTTTTACACGTCCCATTTCTGTCTCAAATAGCCCTTGCTTAACAGATGGCTTGGTTTTGGACCTCTGGCTTTAATCTTTATTGGTCCCAAAATGATGGGTTTTGTGTGGAGTAGCTTCCTTTATTTCAATTTGARTATGCTCGATAGTCGGCCTGCTGTAAGCCTCAGTGCTGAGGCTCATCTAGAGATTTTTTCCTCATTTGAAATCCATTGTATTGTRTGGAACACAGCACACTACAAGTTATAGTAATACATGTTTTGTGTCATTTTTATTTCCAAAGGATCAGATACCTTCCAGATTTGGAATGGTGGGCGGTTTGGGAGCAGTGTGGCTACCATGCAAACAGGCTAATATCTGTATTCATATGCTAGTGCTAGTCGTGGCTTCAAAACTGTGCATGCACACTGTGTAATTAAAAAAAAAAAAAAAAAAGGCACATTTCCTGAAACAATGTGATCTGCCATAGGAGTGTCAGTGTTATTATCAAGAATTCATGGCTCTCAATACAGCAGTGGAGGCACAATGGAAAGGAAGAAGTAAAGTTGCTTGTTTTGAGGTTCCTCAAGGGTCAGTGGGGAAAGGAAATCGACAGCAGCAGCAGCTGCTGCAGCAGTCTCMGCAACAAAAGAAAACCCTTGTGCTCCTTGAAACCAATTTCCAATTGTGCGACGGTCCATGTTCCGTATGAAGTACCAGATATTAAGTTCTCATGGGTGGAGAGAAGCCTGAAGTCCTTCTGRCTCTTATAATGGCTTTTTTCTTTCAACTCAAACTACTGCTGGGTTGTGCTGGGGGCAGGGAGCAACAGTTTGAAAGGAGAAATGCTTGAGAGGTGTGGGACCTCTGAGGGAAGACCGCTTGCAGAAAAAGCTTTCATCAGTTCTGCTCACCCGGAGTGTAGCTTAATTTACCTCGGGATCTTGTTAGTTTTAGTTCATTTCTTAGCAAAATAATGGCATCAACTCTTAAGGAGTTGTCATATTTAGTTCCATGTAGGCTGTTACTACTGCAAATCAGATAAAATGGACCAGCAAGACACTCTGTGCTGAATGATGTAGGTCACATGAGAATGTTATCCATTTTCTTCTCTATATAGGTTAAAGGCGCTCCTATGTGTGTGTGCAAAGCAAGATCCCAAGAATTATTTGGYTATTTTAAATTTATTGAAGGAATGTTTTGATTGTCTTCATTATATATTAACAGCAAGGGAATTAATCTAAAAATGTGGTCACAGCATGCGATTCTGTGATACTRGTATCATTGACTGAATTTTTACAGAACTTCTTCTTGCATTTGCCCTGTTTCCACATAATGTGTTGAATGGCAGCTTAAATGACCCTCTCTTTGCACTCAGTCTGGTATAATAATTTGAGTTTGATTTTACAGTCCCCTGTAATTCATAATACTAAAAGAGTAATCATTGTTGTTCTAATTACCACGATTTTGGAAATCTTCCCAATGGATCTCTGCTGTAAGATGAGGCTTTTGCTACAGAAAACTTCAAAGTGCATCCCCTTACTGTTGAAATATCACCAGCTTCTGGGCTTTTTAATGTCCTTTTTAAGAAGTTAAATAATTCAGGGGCTTTAGCTGCGTTAACCTGCAAAGTGTCAGTGGTAATGGGTACGCGCATGTGTGTAAGCTGTTAACCTGTCCATAGAGGTTGGGTAGAGATAACTTTACCAACTGATCATAAAAAAACATTCCCCCGTTTAGCAAAATCATGGAATCCTTTGATTTATTGTTAGAATGTTCTTTGCAAGACCGTGACATGGAAATGTGCRTTTTATCATGACCTGGCTGGGCAAACTTCAAGGTGAGTTGTAAGCTCGTGTCAAGACTTCCCCAGCTTTGCTGTTGCTGCCACCTGAGCTTCCTGGGGTAGTGCTAGCTGTGATTTAGGCATCCCGCATGTCCCCCTCCCAGAACAAACACCATAAGCCCATTGGTTCAGTACGCATAGCAAAAATTGTAGTGAACTCTTTTTGTAGAATTCTTATGTATGTAAATGTTCTTTTTATTACTTGAATGACATTTTATCATTTAAAAGTACTTACTTTTCCTCTTCCCCTTAGGGTTACCTTAAGCAAAGRCACTGTTCTTTGGCTTTAAATGATCCAGTGAATTTACAGTACACAATTAATTGTAACACCGGCAAGTCTGGCACACTATGTTGTTAAGGGTAGTAGGGACTGTGGTGATTTTGTAATGAATTCACTTCAAAACCCAGCAAATAATAGCATACAGGACATCTGACAGCTGCTTTCCCCAGCTAAATCTCACCACTGAGACTTGATTCCAAGAAAAATAACAAGTCAGGCTTGGTTAGTAGTGCTGCAGCTTGGAATATGACTCTTGACAAGGGGAAAAATCATTTGTACTGTACTAGCTTTTCATGAGCTGGGGCGAACAGTAAATCTCTCCAATGGCAAAATAAAGCTGTCAGACAGCTTTTTCATAAGATGCCATTGGACACCAATATGATGGTTCTCCCTCCTGATCTTTTTTATAGGTTGCTAATTCTGAAAGAAAAGTCATCTTTGCCTACGTTTTTGTGGATCCAGGCAATGAAATTTTAAGAAGCAGTTGTGATACTAGAATAAAAATACAGACTGCTACTCAATAACCAGGAGTACTGCTGTTGCCTTACTGAAAASATTTTTTAACCAAATGTCTAGTATCTAGGATAAGATTCTGTATTTGCTGCTTTATACTTTGAAATTGATATATACACATRTGAAATATGTTCTCTGAAAAATCAGCAGGCAAATATATGGGCACATGAGAACACTTCCATGGACTGAAGAACACGGCAGTGGCCATCAGCGTGAGGAATGAGCGCCAGTAAGCGGGCAGTAATTTTGTTTCTCAAGCACTTGAATAGGTTCCCTTCTTCTCTGTCTTTACTGGACACAGATGAGAAAATTGAGGCTCTTCTCAGTTAGGCCAGTCTTTATGCACCAAAACATAACTGAAGCCTAAGAAGTAGGAGGAGTCTCCTCTTCCAGGATATGTGGGAGAGCCAGGGCTCCTGGCTGGGCATCTAAATGTCTGATTCCAGTTCCTGGTACTGAAGGCCATGGAAGTTGTTCTAGTTTGGGTTAT
Organism: Oceanodroma leucorhoa; assembly: GCA_030449065.1. Taxonomy (NCBI): domain Eukaryota; kingdom Metazoa; phylum Chordata; class Aves; order Procellariiformes; genus Oceanodroma; species Oceanodroma leucorhoa. Next base: position 257,906 of record JASVER010000181.1, on the reverse strand, counting down.
GGAGATGGTTATCCTTGCCTCCACTGCAAAATGCACTACTTTTTGGCTGTGTAGGAAAAGGAGAGCAATTAGTTCCTAGGTGCTCTTCAGAAAACAGTGAATAGGATGTATTATATTAACTTTACTGAGATTTGGGACAAAATTAAGTGAAAATGTTCTTTCGAATATTTAAAGGTAAAATCATCAGCAGTATTTTGTATTCTTTTCGCAAGTATTTTCCAATATTTTTCTTCATTTTCTATTAAAATCTTGACAACATTTTTCATTTATAGATTACTTTTGAAGTGACATAATTCTGAATATCTTAAAAAGGGAAAAAAAAAAACCTCTAAGTATTGTTGCATTAGAATGCCTTGGCCATGAATTTAGTCATCAAGTCATATCGATTCTTATATTAACATGCAGACTGAGAAATTACATATTTCAGGCTTCTGTTTCTGAGCGGACTTTAAATCTTAAATTKTCACACAATTTACACAGCTTTTACAAATAAAGAGTACCGTCAAATAGACCAACTGCCTTAGTGAGCTTATAAAGAAAACAAATGCCCCAGGCTAGTCACAGTAAAAGAAAAAAGAAAAAAAATAATGTATTGGATACTAACACCATGAAAAAAGAACTAAAACAGACACAAATACCTACAGAATGAAAGTTATCATAAATAACAAACTGAAAGTTTCAGGTCATATTTCCATTAAATTCACAAGCAGCTATAAATTAGGTAGTCCTAGTTTTCTGAAGTGGCCAAGGGTTCTTTTTCATTGTTTTCCTTTTGTTTGGTTGGTTTTGAATTTCTGTTTTCTGCCCCAAGTTTCCCATGTGCTCAGATGCCCCGTTTGTGTTGCCATGAGGGTTTGACTAATCTAACTCTTAGTCATTAGTAGAAAGATGACCACTGATGCAATCTCTTTTCATAAATACTAAGCACTCCTTAGATCTTTCCTAATTGGCTGCAAAGAAAAATGATTTTTCAGTTAAYAAAATGTCGATAGCAACATAAGAATTTACTTCACTTAAAATGTCATATTAAATTCATGTATATATTGCACAATGCAATAAAGAGCAAGAAGTATTACTGAAAAAATGGAAAATCGAAAAAATATGAATTAAAAGAAAAACAATCTCAATACTATCACATATAGATATTATATATGAATTGTCATTTTATCTTGGAAAGTTCACTTAAGAAGTCACTTTCTGCACAGGTACTTTCATTCAAATCTGGAAGTGTGACCAGCCAGCCAAACTCTTCTCTCAGCTCTGTGCTCTCAGTTTCAAGTAATTCGGCYTTCCGGGTGATCACTTAAACTGACACAGCTTGCTCACCATCGCCTGGGGTGTAAGCAGGAGCAGAACCTGCTCTCCAGTTGAGCATCTTCAGTCAGGAGTTTCTGCTGTTGCCATGGACCTCCCCAGCAGCTGCACGTGCAGCCTGGGAGGGCACTTCTGAGACACGAGGCAGGGGCGGCAAACCTGCAAAGTGTCTAATCAGCTTCATATTGGTCCTAAGCGTGTACCTAATATCGAAGATGAGCAAAATAAAGTCAGCACAAAATAAACTAGGTCAGCAAAGCCTACCCATCTTTGACACCCTTGACTTTAAGAATCCTAGATTGAAACCTGCGGGTGTACTTMATGCATGAGTGACATCAAACCACATTTGCTTATTTTTTCCAAATATTAAGTCTTCAAAAGCTGAGATAAATGGCTCACAATGTCCATAAAAATTATTTGACCTGAGTGGACTAGATACTGCTGATGGTGTAAGGAAAAAAAGATGGCAATAAGAAGCAAGGTGAAAGCCATGAAGCGCATAGCCATATTAGCATGCTGAACTTTTCAAACAGTGACAAAATTATTYTTTCAGTGCCTGTTTCTTCAGTGCAGTATCAGATAGAATAGAGCACAGGCTCTAATGAACCATGACCTAAAATCAAGTTACCCTTGTGTGAGGCTAAAGGTACTCTGTGTTATAGTGTAGCTTAATGCAAAATGCACATATAAAGGAAGATATTTCATTCAAAAATAGAAGAATTATACCTGCCTTTCCCCCTGTGCAGACTTTTTTTGAGGTTTTGTCTTAAATTTCATCATCGTATATTATTCCTGGAAAATAGCTTTCATTTCTACCTTTGACTAATTTAGGCTTCCAAAATTGTCGTACATTTTTGAAAGATATCTTTGGACCCATTCTGCCAATAACAAGAACTGGGCAATTAATTGAACCTGTGCTGTTTTAATCTGTTCCATTAACAAAGAAGTGAAGAAGTGAACAAAAGAATCTTTTCTGAAAATAATAACAATTATACACATAGTGTGATTGTTGTTGACATTCCCTAGTATTTATTAGTGAATCTGTAATATTAATGGATAACCGGAATGGTTCCATTTAAAAAAAAAGTTCAATTCAAAGCTATCCAGTCCAGTAAATTAACTCCTAATTGCTTGCAGGGAATCAGCTAAATGTAGTCGTCAAAGTTAGGCAGGGTCCCCAGTGAGCAGTTTTCACTGGTCTTGTTTTTCAAAAGTTCAGWTTGAAAGTGTTCTTAACTTTTCTTTATAAACTATTCCCTTTGATTTTAAGGACTAGATAGAGGTCAGGAAAATTTCCTGACAGGCAGAAGCAGGATAATCCTTATCCAGAGAAGGTTGTAGCTCGCTTTGATTCACAAGAGGTTGCAGGTGCAGATAGAATATACAGGTTCAGAAAGGAATTAGGCAAATTCATGGGCAGTGGATCTATGAACAGACTCTAACAGGAATAGGCAGAAATATACCCTCTGGCATCCTTAACGCAGTGAATTGATGCTGAGGGAGTGCAAAGATAATCAACYACAAGTAATAGCCAAGCTCCAGTCTTTTCTCTAAATATTGCCTCCCATTGCCCCTGTCAGGCACAGAACTCCAGGCAAGACGGCCCATGTTCTTCGCAGTGCTGCCAATATTCATTTCGGTTGCTATTCTTCCCAAAATAAAGTGCTAGGAATGGGAAAGAGCTGGGACAGAGAACCAAGGGAAGAGCCTTGGATAGTCACCGCTGTTGCTCCTTTGTTTCCAGAAGTTGGAAAAGGTGCATAAGAGTAATGGCTGGAGTGGAGAACAGCCTCCTCCCTTTCCGCAGAAGCAAGATGCTTCCAGTCTTCCTTCGGCAGCCGTGGGAGTCAGCCAGGCTTTGCAGATCCTTGTTGCAAAAAATGCTGCCTTTTAATGAAGGAAGAATGAAGACACTGGAGGAAAATTTGCAACGGGGAGAAGACGGTGAATGAAAGAGAAGCATTTAGCTTCTCCGGGTAGTTTACAAATAAGAAATACAGTCGTCAGCCCTCTGAGGGCTGTATTGTGAACGGAGCCTACGGAACGCAGAGCGCCGTGGAGCGTCTGTCCACTTTATTCAGTTCCCTAATCTGAGTTCTCTCGTTATTGCGGCTTCAGTTGCTGGTACTGAACAGCTTTGAAACAACAGCCCTAAAATGTTGAAAGTAACACCATTTTTATTAATCAGTTGCATTTAAAAATAATAAAACCAATTGGTTTTATTAAATGCTCAGTAGAATATAAAGTGCGCTTTCAAAAGTTATGCATTTTGAGACTGGCTACRTTAGAAATAAATATATTATTGACCGTTAAGAGTTCTGTTCATGCTACATTAACTTTGGTTTGGTATGTTTTTATATTAAATGAAATGGTTCATGCAATGATACATTTATAAGATGAAAAAGGAATCACTTTTTTATGATACTGAAAGATCTGTGAGAATACAAAGAAGCTCCCTTAGTCCTTTATGTTTTTCTGAATATTCTGTAGAAGGGAAACACTTCTTGATAGAAAACGTTGATAACCAGATTCTTTATATACTTCGATTTAATATCTGCAAATCTGGGCTAACATTGTATATGGATTTAAATAGGAACTCATATTTTGCATTAATTTTAATCGAAGTCCGGCACTGCAAAGCCATTGCAACCACTGTTAACTGTATTTGCATGTAAATGTTAAAAGACGTGTGTGTGTGTGTGTGTGAGAGAGAGAGATCAATCTGAATCACTAAAAATATGTTTTGAATCTGATGTGTGGGATAGTCCTATGTCCACGTGCCCCATTAAAATAAGACCAGTTACGTTGCGCCTTGGAAGACTGTTCTCACACCACAGCTATTAACTTTGTCTGTAAGGTTAATGAACCGCCTAAAAGCTGGATATCTTTGTCCATTTTCTTGGTATCCACATCTTACTCTGATACCATCATTACTTTTCTGCTAAGTGACTGAGTGATAAGCACAGAACACCTTGCAAGTGGGTGATAAGCACAGAACACCTTGCAAGTGGCTTCTCCTCAAGAAGGGAAAAGGAAAGGCGTCCTGGTCATAACTTAGTACACATAAACCTCAACATTTCCTGCAGCAGCCCTCGAAGGAGAGCTGTTTTGTGCCCAAAGAGCAGTTCTGCATCAAGACTTGATTCTAACCAAAATCCCAAGGCAGGCACAGGGTCTCTCTCCTGCTCTTTCTTCTCATGATGCTATCGGTCCACAAAAGCTTGGGGGGAAAAAGCAGCCAGTCAATGCAAACAACAAAAAAGCTATCCCATGACTCAAAATTTGTTCCTAYGGTAAGAAAAGATAACTTCAAAAACGAAAGAAATATCTTCTGGTATTACTTGTCATCGCAATACACTTGACAACTTTTATATACTTTTCCCTCTACTGTTTTTTGTCCTYAAACTGAATTTATATACTTTTAATGCCATAAGACCGATAGTATTGATATTTTAGCAGAATAATCGTGTATGATAAACTAGTCTGATGCTTAGAATTATATCCATTAATGATCAGTCTTCATGTTGGRGTGCATTACTACTTCTACTTGGATCAGCCCTTTCCAACAGCTTCCAAAGCAGAAAAAATAAGCAAAGGGCTCTGAAGCAGAAGGATTCACATCCTCAGAAGGAGACTATAGAGCTATAAAACAAGGTGAAATGTGAGAGGGGAAGATCCTATTTCTAAATATTTTTTTACCTGCATGATACATCCTTCTCCCTTCACGCTTTTCTATTCTATTTTCTTTTAGTCTCTCCAGTGCAGGGTTTTACTATTTGTTATGCCCAGTCATAGTGGTGTCTGCAATATATCTGCATAGCATTCTTGATTTGGAGCTTATGAACTCTAGACAAAATGCTGCTCTTCTTTTTCTTGGTTGACATGAAGCAGGATGGCCTCAAAGGGCTGTTCTCATTTGGCTGGCACAGAGCGGTGGGACACAGCAGTGTCTCCCCACTTTTTCTTCTATTAACCATAGACTATCAAGGCRCTCTAGAGCCTCTTGTACGGACCATTGCATGGTAGCCAGCTAACGAGAGCTGTCTACTAAGAGCCCCGCTATTGTAAGCCCGAGCACAATATGCTGGGCAGTTMCAGACTGTTGGTGGTGTCCAGAAGGGCAGTCTGGAATTACTGGTTGTGGGGAGGGCTAGCAGAATATGTGCTGAAATCACATGTTCCCTCCTTGACCATTCTGGAAATTTAATCATGCATGTTAGTATCTTCCTAAATTCATTTGTCTTCCTAAGCCTGCGGGTAGGTCTTTTCTTCAGAATGAAGAAGTATGCGTCCAAACAGGACCAGATCCCTAGCCAGTGTATGTGCACCCTGAAAACAATAGATATGAAAAATGGCTCTGTCTGCRCTAGAATACATTCTGGGTTTAGAACTGTATGCCATTTGTCATTTAAATGAGTTAAAACATGCCCTGTTTGTGTCTGTCGTAGTGGTCTGTGACACCCATCACTGTAGTCTGTAATTCTGCTATCACTTTCATCTGCTTTAATCATTTCTACCTGTTTCTGAATTTTTAATCCTCTCTGACAATTCTAAGTAATTTATTTTCTTCTGGTGCTCTAATTAGCAGTTTTGCTTCCCGGTAAAGCGCTTGTTGACTGAATCGTGCAATCCTTCACTTGACAGGAAGGGTGTAAACAAAGAGAATTTTGACTAACAGTCAAAACTACGGCATTTCCACTACAGCATAAAAACTTAACTTCAAAGGTGAGAGGGAAAAAAAAATACAATAGGAGCTTCAAATATCATTAATGCTGTAGTTGGATCCTGTATCAATAAAAGCAATTTTGTCATTCACTGTGGAAAGATAACATTTACCCTTACATGCTTATTAAATAATCTTTTGGAAGCCAGGGCTATGTACWCTCATATCTGATAGATTGTATTGCAGGTTGGAAATGCTGCTGCAGCATTCACATGGCACACTCTTCTAACTTGCAGCACTTAGTTCCATGATAATCGAGTCACAGAAGCTAAAATGACCAATTTAGACTCTAGAATCAAGTCATGCTATTACCATACCCATTGCATTAGCACTAGAGCTGAATGATCATATTGTGCAGCATAGTAACATCTAATAAAAACCTTCACCCACCACGAATTTTTCACATTGCTGTATTTTCAATAGTGTTATTTTATATGATGTTTAACAATTCAAAAGCATTGAACAAAGCAAGTGTTTTCAGAGAGCTGTGTCTTTTTGGTTTTTGGTGGTTTTTAACATGTGTGCAGATATTTGGTTGCTCTCTCCATCTCTGGAATTTAATTTTCTTTAGAGCGTGAATTGCTTTCAACATATGTCTGGAATAAGCAGGCTTATGGTCTAGATGATCAAATCTAATTGTGAAATRGCTATTTTTAGGATTATGCATGTAGTTTTTTGGAGATGTATAAGTGAGGTGCACAAACAAAGTTATGAAAAGTAGAATTATCTATTATGTAGGATTTTACTTATAARATTTATTAATAAGTGATTTCCATACAAATAGCTTTGTTTGATTTAATGAGAAGATACCAGCAGTAGATTAGATGAGGAAAAAAGACATTTTAAAGAAACATGTTTAAAGGCTGAGTTCAATCATGTTTTCTAATTGTGAAAAATCACTCGGATAAGTACATTGAGATTRATTGAGATATGCACATGGGTTGAAGTTCAGCTCATATTTAAGTGTCTTGCTGAACTGGAGGAATAAAACAGAAACTTTTCAGAACGGACGTTTTTTCAAATTAGAAATTAAAGTAGAGGAGTTTATTTATTTATTTATTTACACATAAGAGGCTTAGTTAGTCCAAAAGCATTAAAAATAAACTTAGAGCAGTGTATGAAAATATCAAGTTASAGACCCAATGCCAAAAAATATGATTATATCAAAGTTCAAATCACCTTTGCTCAAGTATTAGATAAAAAAAACCTTACACATTTTTAAAAATGGTTAAGATGCTTTTGGAGTTTGATAATATCTCGTTATGCTTTGCTTTGGACCAGCTGGAGAGAGCATGATGAACATGTTTGTTTTCCAGTGAAGACAGATTAATTTCCAATTAAAAGCTGTTATTAAAAAATAAAAAGAGAAAATTAATGCATCTTTCTGTGCAGCATTTGTGGTCAAATATTGAATAATCCGTCTGATAGCTTACTATATGAATTTAAAATTAATTGAAAATAATTATGGAACCTGCCCACGTATTTTCGTTATATAAACTGAGAACAATTAAAAAGCTAAACAAAGAGCATACAAGATAAAAAATATTTAATTAATTTCAATCATTATAAATTGTGTGCRTACAGAAAAGAAAATGTGTTTTGTTTACCTGGCAATATCCTTTGAATTGCTCSATAATAATGAATGCATTTGTTTGCCAGAAATGCGGGATGGCTGTCCGGTTATGTGTTGTTAACGTCTGCATATTAAACATCTGAGCCCAGTTAATGCGTTATGGAGCTCCTTCCTCTTTGATRCATCATAACCTTGCATTTTCATTCCTTGCAGAAGGGAATCCATATACCTGGTGGGTTGGAAAAGCCAATGAGAAGCACTACTATTGGGGCGGATCAGGACCTGGCATTCAAAAATGTGCCTGCGGCATCGAGCGCAACTGTACTGATCCCAAGTACTACTGCAACTGTGATGCTGATTATAAGCAATGGTAAGTGGTTTACAASAAGGCAGGGTGAGAATGACCAGAATCTCTTAATTTTTACAACACTGCCATTATTTTGAATGTCTTTTCTTTATATATTTCCTTTCTTACCAAAGAACAAAAGCAAAAATACTATATTTGTGATCCTTCCTGTAAAGTGTCTACCCATCTCTTCATTTCCATTTTATTCACAGTATCTGTGACTGTCAAATGTAGGGAGTATATTTATGTTTTCAAATCAACTGAGCTATAGAAAAGAATGCTAAAATTGCAAAGTCAAGTCCTAATAGGAAAGGCCAGCATTTTGGCTGCCAATGCAACTTTGTCTCCATCATATTCAGTTATATTACAATACAGTATTTAATTTTATCTCTGCAACATCTTTTTTTTTTCCCAGAATTTCTCCTTTTTGGAGTACTATTGCTGCATTTGCCTGTAGAACGTGAGAGAGATGAGTTGAAATCACTCATCTAGTGACTCCAACCCTCATTATCCACCTTTCATGTGGAAAATGTGATAAGAACTAGGCTTAAAGAGTATTATGGAGTGAGGCTCTGTGTTTCAGAGGAAGCTATTGCACTTTGCATGAAATAATTAAATATTCATTGGCCTGTTGGTTGAGAATACAAACCTATAGCCCATTTGGGATGAGACAGTGAGAATTGGTTCTAGTTTCTTCTCTAATAAATAGTTATTGATTCATCCCAGGTGGAACAATTTTAGCAGAGGGACTGAGGAAGTCCTACCCCAGAGTATTTTACAGCCTGGTAACAGGGGCAGTCTGCTGTGAGGTAACTGATGTGGGTTTAAATCCCTTCAGGCAGAAAAGAGAATTAAACCTGCATCTCTGATATTCCCCATAAACACTCTAACAATGAACCTACTGCGTAAAGCTCATCATCATTTTGTGTGAGACCCTCTCTGTGCTCTTAGAATGCTTCGTTTGTAAGCTTTAACCATTTGTGTCTCTTTTGTCACGACAGGCAGCATCATATTTTACATGGTATGCAATGTTCAGTGACCAATTGGAACCATACTTTTATGAATACTTTTCCCATTAATAACAACCTGTTGGTAATTGAATCAATACTGGCTCATAAACCATTTTGTGTTAATTGAGAAATTCATACAGCTGTTAATGATTATAGAGCTAGAGAACTCTAATAGTATGTCAGAGATTTTAAAAAAAAAGAGTAGGGAGAATCACAGAATCACAGAACAGTAGCAGCTGGAAGGGACCTCAGAGTTCATCTAGTCCAAACCCCCTTCTCAAGCAGGGTCACCTAGAGACTGTTGCCCAGGACCGTGTCTAGACGGCTTTTGAATATCTCCAAGGGTGGAGACTCTGCAGYTTCCCTGGGTAACCTGTGTCAGTGCTCGGTCACCCTCATAGTAAAGAAGTGTTTCCTGATGTTCAGAGAGAGCATCCCGTGTTTCAGTTTGTGTCCATTGCCTCTGSTCCTAGTACAGGGCACCACTGAAAAGAGCCTGGCTCCGTCCTCTTTGCACCCTCCCTTCAAGATATTTATAGGCATTGATGAGATCCCCCTTGAGCCTTCTCTTCTCCAGGCTGAACAGTCCCAGCTCTCTCAGCTTCTCTTCATAGGAGAGATGCTCCAGTCCCTTAATCATCTTAGTGGCTCTTCACTGGACTTTCTCCAGTAATTCCATCTCTCTCTCGTACTGGGAGCCCAGAACTGGACACAGCACTCCAGGTGTGGCGTCACCAGTGCTGAGTAGAAGGGAAGGAGCACGTCCTTCAACCTGCTGGCAACTTTGCCTGAGGCAGCCCAGGATGCCATTAGCCTTCTTGGCCACAAGGGCAAATTGCTGGCTCATCGTCAACTTGGTCTCCACCAGGACCCCCAGGGCCTTTTCTGCCAAGTTGCTTCCCAGCTGAGTGGCCCCCAGCATATACTGGTGCATGGGGTTGTTTTTCCCCAGGTGCAAGACTTTACACTTTTCCATGTTGAACTTCATGATATTTCTGTGAGCCCATTTCTCCAGCTTGTCAAGGTCCCTCTGGATGGCAGCACAACCCTCTGGCATATCAGCCACTCCTCCCAGTTTGGGGCCATCTGCAAGAATGAAGTATGAAAAACACAAAATTAGAGTAATAAAGGAAATCTTACAGGCCCTGCAAAAACAATAGATTAGGATGTGGAAAATCAAACATTGCCACAGACATTGCCACCCTAAGTTTTGACAGTTAGGATAGTATGCTGTTAGCTATGATGTGGGGTGAACTGTAGAACACCACAGAGATAGAGGGGTCAATATTAGAGACAGAGGAATCAGACAGGATGCCAAACTTCAGAGCTAGAATTATATAGAGAGTGAAGAATATAAAGTCAGAGGACTCTGACTCAAACATAGGCACTGGAGCAGTGTGGCAGGAGGGAGGTAAGTTTGGTGCTTGTGACAAAATGTAACGATAAAAGGAAGATATTGTAATAATAATTACGATAATGGCAGAATTAGGAGCACTTACGGTTTTCATTGCTTGAGGCACTGAATRCATATCCATGAGTAATAGTCCCTCTACCATATGTTGACTGTTTTCTTTTATGCCGAGGGAAATACATGGGGGAAATAGCATTGGCTTTTGATCTCTTCTTGTGGCTTCTCTAAGAGTCACAAATGATAATTTAATAAGCAGCATTCACTCAATAATCTTTTTCTGTAACCTCTACGCCCCCTGTATACACTGAGATTACATGGTATCTACTAATAAGTAGATTAATATAATTATTAATTTTTTAAAATCTAAAATAAGATTACTRTCATAATAGATATACAACTGTTTACTCAGAACTTCAAACAAGAAGACATTTGTACAGTATTTCTCTGGATATGTATCAGGGTATTTTCAGGAAAATTACTGTACTACAATTTATGAAAAATAGTTATACAACTGGATATTATATTTTAATCTGTGGTGCGTGTAAATCACAAGAAGAAATGAAAGCCTCATTATATTCTTTAAGGACATTTTGTTCAAGATTCATTTTTGCAGTTTAGTTTTGGCAGAATCTAGCCCATTCCAAAGTCGYACCTTTTGGGTTTTGGAATTATTTTGAGGAGTCCTAGTTAGGAATTTTCTCTAGCCAGGTTGATCAATACGTAAAAAGCAAGTGACCTCCAGAGGTGAGGAGACCTCACTGACTTCAGTTATCAGGGGCAGAATGTTAACCAGGGCCTCCAGTACGTCCGTGCTCAACTCTGGTGACAGCAAAGCAGCTCCTGGTTTGGACCACAGCCCTTTTGGAGGATTGCCGTGAGCAGGTAGATTCAGCCCGTGGCAGCAATGGGAGCCCGGAAAGGGCAGAGGCCATTGGGAGGCTCAGGGAGACATCCGGTTGCTGTGAAAGCATGCATCCATCACATCCATTCAAACCTCGCTTGTGCATATACAACTGTACATATGCCAACTGTTGCATGAACTATAGTATATCTTCTCATCCTTAGAGGTAAAAAAGTGTTAGCTCAGGAATACTGGGAGCATTACTTTGGTACAGAAGGGAGCACCATGCAAGGATCCCCAAGCAAGGACCGAATGAGATAACTCCAGATCTAAAATCCAGGCCTCATGACGTAGACGCTAGTAAGCCTTTGTAATAGTTACGTGGGTATTCCAGCACAGTGTGGAAATTACTATTAGTACAGGGATCTTTGCAGCTTACGGTGAGCAGACAGGTCTCAGCTCACAGACTGAGAAAGCGGCTTGCCACAGCTGTCACCCTAGCTCATCAGCACAACTTATTTTAGGAGAACTTACAGGGCCTTAAAACAGAAGAGTTGAGTAAATGTCAAACTGGGGCTGAGAGGCCAGGTGGGACTTTTGCAGTAATTGTGTATCTTGGCCTTAGCTGGGAACGCTGCCTTTGATCGTGGTATGCCCACAATTATTTTCTGCTCCTCCCCAGACAATGTGAAAAAAGTTTATATCTGATTTTTATTTTTTTGGGGGGGGGGGGGGGAGGAGGGTGGGGAGACACAGTGGGGAGAAGGCAGTAGCTAGAGCAACAACTATATTAGAAGAGGTAAAGAAGTAAAATGGGAAAAGAAGTCTGCTGAGTGGAAATTGTGGGAATGAAAGGTGAAGAAGAAGAGAGGGATTCAGCTTTTGAAGTGCAGGGCACTCTCTTTAAAGGAGATCGGGGAGCCACTGAAGAGTGGGTCAGGCTGAATCAGAATGATGTAGTGTAAGTAGAATATTGTCCGCAATTTTTATTGTAGAGGTTAGAAATTGTGTTAGAAATAAAGAAAGGAACTGCAGTTTGATGAAAAATCTTGTAGCGAAGGCAGGAGAATGCTCCCCTGGAGAACTGGATTCCAACTCTGCCTCTGGAACCACATTCCTGTGTGGTGCTTGCCAAGTTTCATAAGCCATTTCTTCACAGTGCAGTCATTAGTTTGATCCTAATTTTCTGGGTACCTAACTGGAAACCCAGAGGTCCAGTTTGTGGAAATACTGAACATTCACAGCTGCAACTGGAAGGAGTGATCACTCTCTCGGAATGTATCTATCTAATGCTGTCCTCCAAAACAAAGCAAAAAAGTGCCTGTAGGCATCTCAGCTTGAGCCCTAAAAATGTATGTGTGCTTTTAACCTTAACATCTTTCAGCCTTAACATCCAATCCGTAGAATGGAGATGATGCCAGATACTCACTTCACAGAGGTATTGCAAAGATAGGTAGATCTATGAAGCAATCATCTGCTGTAGTAATGAACACTACAGRAAATCTAATGAGAAAATGCACTCTTTATAGAAAGATTTGAAATGCACATTAAATATAAAATGGGGTCCACATATTGAAGCATGAGAGTAAATTAGGATAGTGAGCAGTGTTTTGCTAAATGAGTATTGTCTGCCTCCTGTACTGAATAATGCTGGAGCCCTCTGGAAAAAGTAATAATCAGTGACCAGTCAAGGACTGTATCATGGTGATAGGTACAGGGGACAAATTAAAGCTCTTTAAGCAGCCTGAAATTTTTGTTTTTCCTAAATTTTGTGTTTGATTTGATTTTTTTTACCAAGTGTATGAGTAATTTTGTATAAGTGCAGAACCAGCTGTGTTAATTATGGACTCAGTTACAATGTAATTTTTCCCAGGGACTAGCTTACACCATAGGCTTGATATATGTTAAATCTGGATGGTTTTTCTATTAATGCTTTTTAGAAGTTCACTGAGCAACTTTACACCTTGTCTGTCTGAATAAAATAGAAAAGAGCATTCTGTAASTTGTAGAGCTATATAGCGCATGCCTAAGGTATTGATTATCAGGCCTGGATGGTAGATAAGTCAAACAGTAGATATTGGCAGGGAATATGAGATATGGAATTCAAATTTATGTGTATTTGCACACATCATCTAAAATAGAACCCGATTCTTAAGAGAAGGCYATGTTGTTGCTGCAATATCAATATTAAGTAATAATTTTTGTCATGATAAAGAAACAAAAACGCAGGTGGGAAGATCTTCACCCAGAGCAATCCTACCAAAATGAACCTTAGTCCCAAATTATTCATTTTTATTTCCAAAGTGAAATTAATTCAGAGGTGAGTCAGATTATAAAAAAAAAGGTTAGTTTTGCTTACTAACAAAGATCATTTATTAAAGAGTGTGTGGTTGACATTCAAAGTCAGATTGCCTCAGTCTTGAGAGAATAAACTCTACTGAGGTTGCTGTTAGTAGCAAGAAATTCTCTGGGTTGCTGTTAAACAAAATCTTCAAAAGAGTAGTTTYAGGTAAAATGTAAGACTTTTTGAAAAAAACACATTATCTTATTTGAATAAAAACATTATTATTATTACCRTTTGTGCAGTTCCTTAAAGAATGGCTGGCATTGTAGAGACAGACAAACTGTACCAATTAMGTAGTAAATGTAAAGATCTGCAAAGAAATTTTGGTTCCTACTCTCCTTTGACCTCAAAGTCAGTTAACCACTCAGGTTGGCCAAAGTTTCACACCACAGGCTCCTTACTTTTTCTTATGTAGCAGCCACAATACGTGAGAAGACATAATACGATGCTGTGCGTGGATTTACTGGGAAAAGGTGACGTAAGAAGCTTTTTCCTTTAGCACTTCCTGATGAGAATGCACTTCAGGTTACAAAGTAGGRCACGGACTTCACTGCCGGCTATTGATGTGACTGCTAATCTTTCAAGAACTATTTGGTGGCCCTAAAAATGATCAAAAGGGATTAAGGAGAATTTGAAGATAACGGTGGTTTGGACAAATGGAGGAAATGAGCAATGAAAACAGAAGGAGGGAGCCTCATTTTTTTGTTTATCCCCTGTCACAGTTTGGAAATTAAAGTTTCTTTCTCCAGAGCCTGCAAAATTACTTTATTTTTGTGAGGTGTTTGCCAGAACACTCTGCAGGATACATCGCCCCTCCCCTTCACAACTCTTCTTCTACAATGGGGGATTCAGAAGAAAGTTTCAGGTCGTGGGAAAGGATGATTAAACAGGGCTCAGATTGACATGAGTTGTTTGTATGACAGGAATATGGGTGGACGTTGARATGCCGGCCTGTGGCTGTGGCAATGACAGGTAGGTCATTTGTAGCCAGATTTAACAGGATATTAAAGGCTTCTGGAGCTATTGGTAGACATCAAGGCYTAAGTATAGTATGTATTAATTAATTCCCATTGAAATCACTGATATTTCAGTTCCTGACTCCCTCGGGCACTTTTGAAAATCCACCTGTCCTTTAACCTCGYGCACTCTCCGTCACAGTGCTGCTGATGCAGAGAGAACTGGCTAGTTACATGACACTGGCTTCCCCTATCCTTCATTAGAAGCTGCTAACAATGTCTTTGGATATTTTTTTGCCATTACTTTCCCATCTAGGCAGCAACTGGAGTTTCCACAGAAGTGTTACGTGATCAGAAGTGACTAGGTTATACACTCTTTCCAAAAACCAAAACCAAACTGAGAACTTCTCATTGGCTCTACTTGATTACATTTTGATTAAATTTACTTACCATTYGTAGCGATATGTAGAGAAATCTTAAAGAAGTAAAAGGGAACAAATATGAATATACCTAAAAGAACTTGAAGGACTATAGAAGTTGCAGTGAGGAACATGCATGACTATAAACATCCAATATATATATATATGAAAAATTTCCAATTTAACCAGACAGGTTGACTGCATACAAAAATAAAGTATTCCTATAATGTAGCAATATGTTTAAGCAGTGCCTGGCAGATACTAAAATAGAGAGGCTGAAATAGAGAGGCCTGTATTTAACAAGAAAACATACTGGTTTGTATTACATGAAACCAGAAGAGAAAAAAAAAAAGCACAGAAAATTATCTAGTAAGATTCGTGATGTCCTGCTGTTTTGCCTGGCATCTGATAAAGACGATGAACCTCAATTTCCTAAAAATTGAGGAAATATTGTAGAATTAGGCCACACCCTTTGAAAAATGTAATTCAACATTTTTGCAGAGTTTAAAGGTCATCTTTGAAATGACAGACCAGAAAACTCAATTAGTGGTTGTACTTTGTGTTGTAACTGTGTGCAGTAATTACATCTGTTCACCGTATAAAAGTAGAAATATCAAAACATATTTTTTAGATATGCTTAAGGAATAAACTAGTTTTTTGGTCAAAGGTGGGGAAGCTGAGCTGACAACTTGCATTACTTCATATGGTTCTTTTTCTTGTACTCTTACAAATCCAGACAGCCTTTTGTAGGTTTTTAGAGTTACCTTTCAGAGTTCCTCTGTACATTGACATTGGCACCTAGCGCTAAGATAATTCCAGTCAATCAAAATTTAGCACTATGACAGTRTATAGTGGCACAGAATAAAAATCTGCATGAAGAGGAGCACTAAAGACAGAAAGTCAAGCATTCAAACCATAGGAAATGTTAGATTTAATACAGCTGGTAGTACTTTTTTTTCCAAATGATTGATAGATTWGAGCTGAAACTTTCAGCAACAGAAAAGCAGATAGCCAGAAGCCAGGAAGGTCATTGTACTAGTTATAGCCTGGCCATTAAAACTACTCTAGCAGGGAAAAGGGTCAAGTGACTGTGTATTAAATAGGCTGCTGCCTGTTCTGCATTTCTCAGCTGTGCTCAATCAGCTGTAAGTGGTGTGCAACAGTGAAACAGTTTGCATGCCAAAAAAWGTGCAACCTTCCCATTAAGTGAATTCTGTCCTCTTTTTTAATAACCTGTTCTGTATTTTCTTTTATAGAAATTATATATACCTTGTGTTTGTCCATTAGGCATTCCTCTTTTCTGCTTCTCCCACAAGAGAAGGCTGAATGCTTTTATTACTGATAACAACAGATTAAGAGTTTGGGAGATGGGAATTATAAAGTGGAGAGATGAACTCCATCCAGCACTTGGCCATGCTACAGGTGTGCTGAGTAACACCTTTCAAATTCTCCTTTACTTGTGCCTCAGTCCCACCATAGGACTCTAGCCACAGACTAGAGCTCTATTAGTGTCCTGGTTTTGGCTGGGATAGAATTAATTTTCTTCCTAGCAGCTGGTATAGTGCTGTGTTTTGGATTTAGTATGAGAAGAATGTTGATAACACACTGATGTTTTAGTTGTTRCTAAGTAGTGCTTACACTAGTCAAGGACTTTTCAGCTTCCCATGCYGGGAGGCGGCACAGCCAGGACAGCTAACACAAACTGGCCAAWGGGGTATTCCATACCATATGATGTCATGCTCAGTATGTAAACTGGGGGGGGAGTTGGCTGGGGAGCAGTGATCGCTGCTCGGGAACCAGCTGGGCATCGGTCAGGGGTGGTGAGCAATTGCATTGTGCATCACTTATTTTGTACATTTATTTTATCATTATTTTTATTATTATTATTTTCCCTTCCTTTTCTGTCCTATCTCAGCCACGAATTTTACTTTTTTTYCCCGATTCTCTCCCCCATCCCACTGGCAGGRGGAGTGAGCAAAMGGCTGTGTGGTGTTTASCTSTCTGMTGGGTTAAACCACAACAATTAGACAAGGTTGTCTACAAACACAAAAGGGCTGTTTTTTTCCTCAGTGTTCATACTATCATAAATACGTACATAAGACTAATGTGAGTGATTTAAAAGTTAATTTGAGGGCAGATGAAGGGCATAGCATCTCTTGCACAATAAGTGTTCAGCTACCGGTTTTATGTAGACTTTGAAGGACAGTACCTGCCACTCTGGAGTTATCCCTAATGTTTGCGTTGTATTGCTAATGCATAGCCCGCAGCTGGCAGCTCTAGTCCAGGATCCGGGCATACCCAGGATCACCTGGATCGCTCTTTCTCCTTTAGAGATGTTCCATGCAGGTACTGACAACAGCTGTATGTGTGTAGCTCATGGGACCTGAGAGATTTGCAGCCTGAACTAATATAGGTTGAGGGCATCGGGAGTTTGGGGATTCAATGAATCATGAAACTTTACTCCTGTTTTCTCTCTTTTCCCTCCCTTTGGGACTGGATTGTGGCCTTGTTTATAACAAGCTGATACCGCTTGACGTTTAGCTGTCATCCCACTCATTGACATTAAAGAAAGCATTTCCCTTAATGCTTGTGGCTCACAGCAGTGCCCAAACAGCTGAGGAACCAAGCCTTAGCTTTCTCCAAAACTGAAAACACAAGAAAATGTGGACATTGACGTGACGTGAAATAACTGTTTGACAGTCTGCTTTATCTTTGTTAAAATGGCACCTTCTTACTTGGTGCTATATATTCAGTCCTGTGCGCTTGTTTTGCAGTTACTATGATTTTTCATCCCACAAGCAATACAAAACTCGCGTAGCTGAGGATGAGGAAACGGGAATCTGTACTTCTTCATGCATCATGAGCCGAGTCTTTTACCTTGCTGCATATGTAAAAATGGTYGAGCTCTAGCAACCTGTGAAGGGTGAAGATGATTCCCATTTGGCTTCAGGTTCATTCATCATTCAGTGCTAGCAGTAATGAATGAACTTAAAGGAGAGAGTGATGACAAGATGTTATCCTTGTTTATTAATTTGCTCTGTAAATCACTGTGAGGCAAAAAGTGTTTATCCTCCTGCCGACCTCACTTCTGAGTGTTGCTGTTCAGGTTTTCCTGTGCTGAGCTGACCTCCGTTCCAGCCAGTCACAGACAGCTGGTCTCATCCAGATCTTTTTAAGTTACAGAATCACTTAACAGCAGCACTGAAAAAATCTGTCAGAATCAGGTATCTGTAATTATTAGTCTCTGGAATGTTCTCGCTATTGTTAGAAACATCCCATTGTTTTCAGAGTATTCTGAGAAATTTGTGAGAGGCTTATGAATTAGCAGGTGAAAATGCAGATATATGATTTTTTTTCCTACCATACAAGTGATTTAAAATATAATTCCCAGCATATTTGTATTCTTTTTGTTATTAAACTTCATGATTCCCAGCATATTTGTATTCTTTTTGTTATTAAACTTCATGATTAGTGTGAGTGACAAATCAAGTGACCAAGAACAAAAATGTCTGCTATGTCTTGCCTAGAAACTTACAGAATTTTTATTCCGAATGAAAAGCTTATGGTCTTAACTTTAAAGTAAATGACCTTCCTGCCGCAGCTTGTCAGGTRGGGGCAGAGCATGCTGAGCACTGTGCACTGCAGAACTTTCAGCTGCCAATTATTTTCTCCTCCTCCTCCTCCTCCTTTTATTTGTGTGCTAACTTAAAGAGTAATGACTCTGCCCTCAGTGCAGTGCTATGAAGATGAAATCACCCCAGTGCTGACCAGCCCGATGTATTTCACTCAGTACCTGACACTGCTTAGCTCTTGAAGAGAGTGCTTTGCTTTTCTTCTTAAACTGTGGGACTCCCCTGACTTTTTTTTCCTGAATCAGTGCAATTCTATGTAGAAGACATCTGAAATCTGTGACAACCTGCGTTATAGGGTAGATGAAGACTGCAGTGCATGCTTGGCTGTTATTACTATTAGCAGTCATAATTTAGCTGAAACAATCACAAGGGAGTCCATCAAGCTGAAGGTATTAAACCCCCAGTGTAAACAAAAGATGTATCTGTTTTCRCTGTTTGCTCTTTGGTGTACGAGGATATATATGTATGTATAAGGGGGAGAGAGGAAGTAATCAGGGGTGGGGAGGGGGGCAGTGAGCCCAGAAGCCCTTAAGATACGTTTTTTATCAGGTCCCAGGCTTGATGGGGATATTTTCTTCAGAGCCACTGATCAAAATATCATGTCAGTTCATCACTCAGGTAGTTGCAAAACTTCAGCATTTAGAGGAAGAATCATTCTTTGTCCTTTTCTCATTTTGCCCAGCAGATTCTTAGCACTGCAGAAGACCTGATAAAGAAAAAGMAAAAAAAAAAAAAAAGGCAAGTCACCTGCAATATTGCTGTTTGCCTGGGAACTATTGTTATATGCATAGTGCACTATTTTACTCTAAAGAGGAAGGTTGCTTGCACTGTCCGTGATAAACACTCAAAGCAATCCAGTAACCTTTCATAAAGTCTGCAAATTGAGCAATAAAGGCAATGGTTCTAACACCAAGAGAAAAAGGGAGAAACTGCTTTTACTTCTTTTTTTCTGTAGTTAAGACTTGTAAAGGAAGTTTAAAYCCTATAAATTGCTTTAATATCGTGGACCAGGTGTGGTTTTATCTTAGTTACCATTCATGTCTCCCTCCTGTTTTGGGGTTTTTTTTTTGTGTGTGTGTGTGTGTGTGTTGCATAATCAGTGAATGCCCCAAGCTTTCCAAATTACTACTTATCTGTAATTAATCATGGCTAGACATTTTGTCCCAGCCCCAACCCCCCTCAATTCTCCAGCAATTTTTCTTTCCTCTGCCTCCTGCTCACGTGCAGAATACTACAGTGATGAAAATTAGTAAATGTAGGAAATAGGATCCCTGGAGATCCCTCAAAGTTTGTAAGAGCTGTCTGAGTATGCAATGGAGACTTTGTAAATCTGGTCCAAGGTAAYTTGTTGCATTTTTATCTCATGTTATTTTCAACAGTCTTTAAATTGGCATTAAAATGCTRCATGGATTCTTTACACTAAAAGTGTGTCTATATGAGCAAGCTTGCTGATGGGATTCAGATGGCTTTTTTTTTTCATATTTTGCTGAAGAAGAAAACATGTTTTACTGGGAAGACATCRTTCTATCTAAACCAATATCTCAGGACAGCTAATAATGTGTATCCCTTTACATTATCACAAATACTGTATTTTGCTCAGTTTTTGATCAAGTGGAAGTTGTTTAGAAGATTATGTTAAATGTAGATTGAGGGAAACAAAATTGTTCTTGAGTTACGAGTTGGGGTTGTTGCTTCAGTTATACAGTTGCCTTTATATCTGAGTTGCCTAAGTATCTGAGTGTATATATATTCATTTATATAAATTGTTAAAGAGAAACTAGAGCCAAATGAAAATGAAGAAAAAGCCAATTTCCAAGCAAGCAGGCAAATATAAAGATAATAAGATAGAATCTGCTGACAGTGTTAGAAAATGTGATGAAGAAAAAATACAGCAAATATAAAAAACTATATCTCTATGATGCAAAAGTTTTGTGTTGTCATTGGAAAAGCATAAGTTAATTTACAGTTATTATTTCTATGAAACAGAAATGTTTAAAATGCTATCACTAAACATGTAATCTCATGTCTAAAACCAGTTATTTGCTGGGTATGATGTAAAATGTCATAACAACATTTAACAGTCAACAGTTTGACTGCTGAGTTAAAACATTTTGCAAGAGTATGAATTTAAGTATCTTATGTCAAATTTTAGATATTTATCCATTGTTCCTGAAAGAAAATTGTATCAGAAATGTTTAAAGGATTTCATAAGACCCAGGAATCAAATCCAAACTCCTAATTCGCACAGCACACTTACAAATAATGCTCTTAAAACTGACATTATCTCCTGCTGCCATTTTGTTCAATAAAAAAGCCCAGAACGAGAAATTTTTAAGCACTGACATTAAAAGCAGAGAAACTGTGAGTTCCTTTAAGAACCATGAAAAAAGCCAACAAAATAGATATAACATCAACTGATGTAAATCCCTTGAATCAAGATAGCAGACAGATGATGACAAAAGTGAACAGAAAGCTCAGATATCTCAGTTATTATTACCTGTTGCCATGGAAGAGCACTATAGTTGTAGAGATGATGAAAAAATCTGAAGTAAAGGCATTGAGAGTTACTGCACACTCCTAATGCATGCTTCAGATTTTAATTTCCTATTGCATTTATAGAAATGGGTAAGGAATAACTTTTGAACTGTAATGTATCCAACAAGCTGTCCAAGCTGAATATTGAAGTGTCCAGTTGCAGAGCTTGCAGGAGTTAGGCTTCATAATACTGGGATTCTCCAGTTATTTTCTACTAAGATTTGTTAAATGATGTGCTGTTGCTGGCTTACGTGCATTTCGTAAAATTAGTGGACTTTATTTACTTGAAAAATGATGCAACAGTCTTATGATTGGCTATAAAGTCCTTGTAAAATTACAGGCCTAAGATTTTTTGTATTTTGAGAGAAAGCAAAGAGAGTACTGTGATTCAAAATATGTTTTTTTGTTGATACATTTTTGCCTAGCAGAGGATGTAACAAAGCAATAGACAAAAAATTGAAAAACCACCTCAGTAAATAGGAAAAAGAATGGCATCTGGAAACACTTTCTCCTCTGTCTGGCAGCTGGCTTTGTTTCTTAGACAAATTCAGCAGTTTTCTGGTGGATTATGAGTTGGTTCACTTTCTGCGTGTAAGCGGTCTGAACAAGCTGCAGTTTTTTGTAAAATTCAGGGTCTGTTTCTTCTCTGGCTTGATGTCAGTTTTGCTCTCGCCATCTGCAAAACATGATGAAATATATATTATAAGGAATCAAAATGTAGGCAAAGCATGATTTTGTTCTTGCTTTCATTGTCAGAGTAGTAGTTCAGCTTCATTTGCTAAATAAGTTCCGTGGTTTTTGAATGCCTATGCTACTCTTGTATTTTACTACTTAGAATATTTATGCTGATTCAGTCTTTTAACTGAGAGATTTTTATATGGAGCACTTATTTATAGGTGGTAAGCATAACAATGTGTGGATGAAATAGTTCAAGTTTGTAGGGGGAAATGGATATACTGATGATTATATTTCTTGTTATATCTTTGGTTTAGTTGTAAAATGAAGAAAATAATGTATTTGGGTATTTAGCCTATGAACTCAGCCTTGGTGCAGAAATGTGTATGATAACATTTACACAGAGATTATTATGACCTAAGTTTTATAAAAGGTCTTATACACAGTTGTTTTGGTGGAGATGTGTCATCTGACCTTCATATAAAGGGAATTTATGGTATTCTTGGAAGAATGATCCGAGGCTTTTCGTGCTGGGTGTGCAAATGACAGGAAGTCAGAGAAGGTTGACAACAGAAGACTCTCTTTCTTATGCCCCCTCACAAGAGAAGATTTGCCAACAAATAAAAGAAGAAGTTGAGCAACTGAGCTGTTGTAGTCAGAATCCAGTAATGAGGGAAGAAAACCACAAAATCTATGAAAAGGGAGTYGAAACTATACAGGCACAATCATTAATCTGAGGCATCTTTGTAAACTCTCCTATGAAGAGAATTCAAAAAAAGCGGTATTTTCATCTCCATTATAAAATGGAAAACAATAAAAGGAAATKAGAAAAATGAAGAAGATACAGTATGATTTAATTAGGGGATAGGTGAAAAGTGGAAGAGCTGAAGAGGGAAAAACGTGGGGTTTGTGAGAAAGTGGAAGAGCAGGAGCAAGACATTGAGGATTATCATGTGTGGGAATTCAATCACAGGGAGATCGATCTTTGGCAGAAACTCATCCTAAAACAGCTATTACTTCTAATAGTTAACTGTTACACTTGGCATTAGCTTGACAGTTTCTGTATGTCATTACATTATATTACGTACACATACTGTGAAAAAGCAGACRAATGGAATCAGATAATTTAGTATTATAATCATTTAGAGGAAGTACTGACTTTCCTTGTGGTCGTGAAAGACCAAATATGATAATAGGTCATTGATCCTCCCTGGGATCTTGGGCTGTATTGCATTAAAGGAAAATAATTAATAATTGTCAATATAAGTAATGCAACTCTCATATGCTTGCCTCAAAGGAGAAACAGTTGTACTGACAACACATCATAAAATAAATCTTATAAAAATAGTTTATTAAGAATAATGTTTCATAGCAAAGTCTCAGGACTGATATAGATCACTTTCARSTTTCATCCACTATCATYTCTATTTCAGAAGAATGCAAACAATATTACACAGAAACTTGTTCTCTGCTTGTATTTTTGAATATTTGCCATTTCTGCTTGTTTTCTAGAAAAGTATATTAAAATTATTTTTATTACTTACCTTAAAATAAACTATGTTAGTGGCTTCAGTCGAAGAGGTATCAGTAGCATATTCTAGTTTTTATGGGTTTCTACTCCTAAACCCACAAAGATCCCAACATCAGCTCCAAATGTTTTGAAAATTATAGATTGATTTAAATGAAGAGTTTACTGTCTGTCTCGACCACAAAGAAACACAAATATGTTGCAGCTTGGTAAAAATATTTGTTAGGCACTCTGTAACTAGCTGTGACCAGGAATACTTGTGCAACTCACTTGTATTTGGAAATACCAAGGATAAGTCATAGATGTTCAAAAGGAAATGCAAGCTACTGGCTTATAATGCTCCCTCTACCATTGTTTCAGGTTTTCCACTGTGGTCAATCAATACCGTAGCATGAGCATCATGCTCCTGGAGGACTCAGAGGTCTCCTTTGCCTAGTTACAGACATGTGCCGAGGTTACAGAYGTGGCAGTGCCACTTTTTCCTCAATCACTTGTCCACCTAGACAGCACCTTCACTTATGTCACGGTAGGAAGAAGGTAGTATTGCCAAATGGAGAGAGGCTTGTTTCACCAGGTGGAAATAAGACAGTGTGGAACCTYTCTGAAAACTCCCAAAGTAGTTTGAATCAAATATATATTTGAMCTTTCTATAATGGACCTTACTAAACACTGGGCTGGAAGTATTTAGATTAAAAATCTGTATTTTGAAAYGATCGCTAATAATATAGACTATATGAATTCATTTGGAAGAAAACCAGCTTTATCCAAAGGACAGCATATTCAACACATTACGAAATTGGTTCCATCACTGACAACAGAAATGCATCGTTACTGTAAAGAATGGAGGATGCATTTCCCCACAACTGGGSACTTTATGAAGAGGCAGGTTCCAGGGCTGAAGATTTTGAGGGAGATTTTATTAGCACTGCTGCATGCTATTACTTCTTTAGAAAAGGTATTGCCACTAAAACTGCAAAGAATGAAAACTGACACTTCMTCATAATTTTGTGTTTCTTGGGGAACTGCATCAATTTTTTTTAATCTATGATGTCGTATACATCTTCTCCATCAATCTGGACACTTTATGTAACTTTAGTTGCTAAGGCAGATATCCTTGTCATCTTTACACATAAATATCCTCTATTTTTGCTTGCCAAAAAGACCTCAAAGATCTGGTTTGACAGTAAGGCCTGTCATCTTCACATACTACAAACTATTTTTTGGTAGGGACTTAGTTGGGGACCAGCACTTATTTTATACTTACTAGGTATTTGTAAGGATAGTAGAATGAATAATGATTAGAAGTGTTGTCTACTGTCATTCAGGATTTCCTGGAAAACAAGGTGGCTGAGAATCCTCAAGGATTCTCAACACAATAAGAAGATGTAAATTATGAATAATAGAACTGCCAAAACGCATGCTGACTTTTATGTTAATTACAACTCCCTAGAAAAGACCTAATCTTGAGGAAATGCAAGTTTCATGGAGGTAGTAAATCATCTAATCTTCTATTTTGTTAAATCTTTTTCATCTTCAGTCAAGGAAGTGAACACAAAACAGAAATGGGGGAAAGGAGTCAATTGCAAGTCTTGTCACAGRTGATGAAAACTGGAGGCTGCCCCTGTAAACAAAATGGGAAAGTATTTTGAAATTGCATTAACGTATGTTTTCTTTCTTTGTAGGAAACTAAAGCAAAACAAAAAAAAATCTTATTTTAATGATCTCAAGGGTATTTTTTGAAGACTCAACTATTTGACCACTTCATGCTTACTTCCATTGTTGATCTAGAATGAATATTATCCCATAATTCAAGAAGCATAAAACTGTTATTTTTTCTGGCAACATTAATTTTTTAGGGTTTTTTACAAGTTTCTTTGATGATAACTGAAGGTTCAACTAAGCAGTTATTCAACTGTTCCAGAGTTCAGCAAATCAATTGATCCTTTATACTTGCCCTTAGTTAACTCTCTTAACTTACTTAACTTTCTTAAGAACCTTCTAGTGATGTAATTCTGATATTTATAGCACCTACCTCCTCATGATTCTCACATGATTTCAGTTTCCACTTCTGATGTATTAATGCTTGCAAACCACTTACGACCTTGTATAAATCCTTATAAGCTCAGTATAAATTACACTGATACAACTGAAGAATGTATCTGCAAACCTCCAGGTTCTGTTGTGTTTATTGTCACTGGGTCCTCTATAATCTTAAAACAGATTATTATTGTTTGTAAGCAATTATTTTTTTTCTGAAGACCTTAGAAAACAGTTTGAAGACCTTAGAAAATAATTAATTCTTCCTGTTTCTGAACTCCCCATCCTTAAAGATACGTGAACATAGTTTCCTCACTGACTCTGTTTCTGTTTATTTTATGCCCTTAAGATCTTCCTTCAAGCAGTGTAATACCTTGCTCAGAAGGAACTGGGGTAATTTCAGTGGGTATTGTTGTTGCATGCACATGGGGCCACTTTTTGTCATTTGGTAAAGAAAAGAAAAGAAGTTCACATACAATAGAACACTGTTAACATACATACCTATGTAGTGCATAGGAGCATAGCACAAAGACACCAAAAGCTAGCACAGACCCGTTAATTGGTATAAGATCAGCTTAAAACAGATGGGGGGGGAAAAGTACTACTTTACACARCCACTAGTAAACTTCTGGAACTTGCTGCCAGGGGAGGCTGTGCAAGCAGACATCATTAGTAGGTTCAGAAASGGATTTAACAGATTCATAGAAAACAGGCCCATCAGTGGGTACTGTAAGCACTGTACACCTTGTGACATTTTCAATGCAGTCATGGTAGGTGGTGGGGGAGTGAAAGGTGAATGTGTGACAAAAGTGGCCACGCTCCCATGCTTGCCCTGAGTAGCATCTCTTATTGCCACTGTCCACAACAGGATGATGGAGCAGGTGGACTGGTGTTCTGATCCTACAGGACTTTTCTTCTATTCATATGTTCTTCAGAAGGCTTTTGGCAAGGCTTATTTGCTCAGCCATGGTTCTTGCCTGTGGAGCCAGGCTCCTTTTCAGGGCTGCACTACAATCTTTGCACGGTGTTATGTGCACACAGTAGCTGGGGTTAGCAGCACTTTATTTGTCTCCACGTTGTCTTCCATCCCCCATGTGCTAAAACATAGTAGTATCACTTTCTCTAAAAATACATWGAGGTAAACATGAGTGAGGAAGAAATATTTGTGCTAGCAGACATTGATGAACACAAAAAAGAGCGTCCTGTGARTCAAATATGTACAAATATATTAAACCTGGAAACCAGGATTTCTAGTCATCAAGAATGAAGTTCCGGAATAGCTTTCAGATAAAAGTATTGGGGAAGAACACACAAATTCTTCCTAATTGGGGATGTTGTTGTGGTTTAACCCCAGCAGGCCRCTAAGCCCCACACAGCCACCTGCTCACACCCCCTCATTGGGATGGAGGAGAGAATTGGAAAAGTGCAAAAACTCATGGGTTGAGATAAAGACAGTTTAATAGGTAAAGCAAAAGCTGCGTGCTTGAGCAAAGCAAAACAAGGAATTCATTCACTACTTCCCATCGGCAGGCAGTTGTTCAGCCATCTCCAGGAAAGCAGGGCTCCATCACAGGTAATGACTACTTGGGAAGACAAACACCATCACTCCAAATGCCCCACCTTCCTCCTTCTTCCCCACATTGCTGAGCGTGACGTCATATGGTGTGGGATATCCCTTTGGTCAGTTGGGGTCAGCTGTCCCAGCTGTGTCCCCTCCCAGCTTCTTGTGCCCCCCCAGCCTGCTCGCTGGTGGGGTGGGGTGAGAAGCAGCAAAGGCCTTGACTGTGTGTAAGCACTGCTCAGCAGTAACGAAAACATCCCTGCGTTATCAACACTGTTTTCAGCACAAATCCAAAACATAGCAGCATAGGAGCTACTGTGAAGAAAATTACCTCCTCCCAGATAAAACCGGTACAGACGTGATCAGATCCTGCAGAAGATTAGGTGATGCAGCTGCCTGAAATAGTAGAGAGCTGTCCTCAGTGACYGCAGCCTCTCCTGCATTGCCTGTGTAGTCTTTGCTTACAGGTAGAAGTGATAGACTTAGTATCCCTACATTCATGAGGCAACTTTTATCTCATAGACTTGTTTTAAGTCAAGAAGCACCTGCAGTAAACTACAATTAAGCCATCAGAAAAGAGAAGATACATCAACATTTGGCAAATTAACATACTTATTCCATTAAAATGCAGCACAACATTGTCAAGGCTCTCAGTGCACCAGCTGCAAATACTCTGGGCCCTAGGCCTTTGGACCTAAGTATTACATTTTAATTTCTGTATTCACATAATGCTGATAAAAATGCTGCAGCCTGAAAGATCAGAGAAGCACAACCCGGTTGCTTCAGGGTCAGCTTCCCCATAAGGKCTACTCAGGATTTCTTGGAGTCCTGAAAAGCACCATTCTTATGGATAAGTGGGGGGGGGTATTAGGACTTCTCACTCACTTCATCATCAGCCTCCTTTGGCCATGACCATATTGTCACGGGYTGTTAGAAACCCGTGGCCCAGAGCCTTTTCAGTCCACACAGTCAGGGCTGTGACAGCACACTATGCAGGAAAAAGTCTTGGGGGGGTTCATCAAGTGTTGTGCTAGGAAAAGACAGGCTCAGCTCAGAGGGAATTGCGTTAGGAAATGAATGGTGAGTTCTGCTAAGTTTGCTTCAGTCTTTTGTTGAGGAAAAAGTGGTGATATGTAATATAAGGAGAGTTGAGCTCAAAGGCTAACAAGAAGGATAATGGAAATCCATCAGAGCAATGAAGTGGAGCCATCTGGCTAATGAATAGGTCACTAATCCTGTATAAGTGTGGTCAACAAAATGCTAAACAAATACTTGACATTCTACAGTCAGTGCAGCAAACCAGATTTTTCTAAACAAGGGCATCTGCATTTGGCCTAATATTTAGCAACAAGTATAGCAGGCCATACCTTCCCTGTGGCTCAAGCCCTAATCTCGGTCACTCAGTTGTCTCATAATGCTATGAGTGAATGCAGTGAGAGAAGCTCTAGCCACAGCCCCGCAGAACCCAGCTGCCTCTGGAGGTGACACAGTGGTACACATTGCAGGAATACAATTTTTTAAAACTTCAGTAAGTATCTTGTTTAGTATCCTTTCTCATTTCCCTCATTACTGTAATATGTGTGTGGATATACACACACAGGCAAGAGATACAGGGTATCATAAAAACATGAAAAGGCCGTAAAGAAATTAACCTATGGATAAAGTTGCATATCATTGCAAAACAAGGTCATCTGTCTTTTATAGCAAAAGCACTAAAAAAGAAACCTAATTGGAATGAAATTAATTCACAGAGACATATGTGTGTGTTTACAAGCAGAGGGAAAGTGACAAGTATCCATGTTTTGCTTCTGCTTTATAGCAAAGTGTTTACATAATGAAAAAAGACATCTGTTAATTACCTCTATCTTRCATCATTGCTTTAAATGTGCTTGAATACTCAGAGCATTCAGTTTCAGATAATTATTTCTGATGAATGAGGGTACATTTAAAATGTTTTGTAGTGGGACATTTAATTCTTCTTCTAACTAGAGCACTTCCATAATAGACCCCACTTTCCTTCCTCAGTAGATGTAGCAACATCATACATTATGTTTACAGCACAATTTGTAGATAATCCTTTAAGGTTTTTTGCTGGATTTTGTTTTTGGGTTTTTTGTTTTTTGTTTTTTTTTTTATTTTTAGCAATGGTTGTTACAAATTTCTTCTTCCATTTGGCCTTGGGATGGCTTGATGTTTGAAATAGCTGTTTGTTCCCCATCTCCTTGCCAGTTCCAGGATAATTTAAGGGGTCTACCTTTCATAGATCAAACAAAACAAACAAATGATGACAACAACATCAAAAAACCATGAACCTGATGACTTCACTATATTGAGAGATGTTTTTAGGCAGTGAGGAAAAAGCAGAATTTGTTTTGAGACCACTTTTACTAATCATTTTACAKTTAGAAACAACTTTCCTATTTATTAGGTAAGCAGAAAGAAAAAAATTAATTTGTAGGATCACTGATTCCAACTCTGGACAGCAGTAGGTTAAGAAATCCTCACGCTGAGTAAGGAGCTACAAATGTACAAGCTAAATAAWACTGGTCATCTGTCCTGCTGGGGTAAGTGCCCCTTTGAGAGAAACATCACTCTTGTGGATTTGCCTTCTTCCATACACCCACAAAAGTAAAATGAGAAGCAAACTTCTGGGGCTGAGACTGGAGAGAAAATTAAAGTACAATGTGATAGTTACCTGTAAGGACTGAAGGGAAACTGAGGTCTTCTGAGGGGAGACAATTAGCAGATCGTGTGTAATACCATAAAAATACAGTATTTCAAGAATGAGAACTGATGATAGATACAGAAAATAAGATGTTGTGGTTGTTACAATTAAAGGTTGAGGTCAGTCAGAATARAAAGAGCTTACTGAAAAATAGGCTCAAATACCTAAGTTTTCTTAAAAATCAGTACAGACGTGGTTGGGGCCTTTACAGAAAGGAGATAAATAGCTGAATAGTAACTTCTCTTGGAATTTCACTTTTAATAGTATATGACATTACTTCCTTCCCCATCTATTGTCTCTTTATTGGCTACTTAAATAGGTTATTATTTAGAATAAGGATGCTGGTATGCTTGTTTMCCACATGATGTCTAGCAAGAAATGTAATTTTTCTGTGTCTTCCAAAATGTCACCTGTGATACAGAAGTAGGATAAGTGTAATTTTTTACAGAGAGCAGAATCCAACACACCCGAATACAACATTTTTCATATAAGACAGCTTTGTGCTTACTAACAAACTCTATTTTACAGAAGCCTAAAAGTAAGGCTAAAAGGGCTCAGATATCATCTATATTAAGAATAAACAAGCCCAAATGAAACAACAGTTTGGCATAAAGTGACAAAGGAGGGGATAAGCGTGAAAAATGCTTACCAGGAGATACAAATTTGGAAGACAGAACCAACCTATTTATCATATGTATGAAGGAGATTTTGTGAGGTTACCTGATCAAGCACTCTCTTCCAAGGTGTGATCAACCTACATTTTTTCCCACAATATTTGGTGTTATAGCTRTACAAGCGACTGAAGAGGTGAGCTAAATCTCAGCACCCTTATGTTCCCCGTGGTGCTTTGTGTRAAGCATAGGTTGGTTTCAGTGTTGTACAAGATATATGCATAGATGTGATGTAAGGATGAACACTACAGGAAGTGCCAGTGGAAGGGTACGAGCAATGGTAGATGTTTATACAATCGGGTTTCACTGAAATTTTCTAGGTGCAGTAAGTCCCATACTTCATTAAGTCTTCTGGACCAAATTCAACACTAAGTTATGCACTTTAGTACCTTATTGAACTCAACAGGCATATAGGGGCTGAAGTCAGCATTAACTATAGCCATCTGTTATTTTGTCATGCCATACTCAATTTTAGCTTTTTCAGTCGTACAAAATAAAACTGTCAAAGTTGTCAAGAACTCCAAGAAATGAAGCCTCTAAGCTGCTGCTCTGAGATTTTTAATATTTCTTTCAATACAGATCCTTGTGCCTTAAAAATCCTGCCAGAAGCACATTTGGTCTGATAGTTTGATAGGACATGATCCAAAGGCTTGYGGATAGTTAGTAGAATAGATAGCCGCAAAGAATTCATCATTTATCTGCATAGATCTTGCAGTAGTACATTCAATAATACAGATGTTAAAAACACACATTTCATTAGATAACTGCTTTTGGTGTGCACACAGTAAAATGTTACCATTATTATAGTGCATTCAGATGTACAAAAATGCATTCAGATGTACAAAAATGTAATTAAACGTGCTTGGGGTTTTAAATTAGAGAGTTTTTGAAACAGCTGGTAGTACTCAGTACGGTCCTTCACGATGTTCTTCCCTCGGAGCTAAGGTAGCCTGCTATGTCATGGGAAGTTTCAGCACGTGTGAGTGGATCATGGAATGAATACAAGTTTCTCTTTGTCAAAGTGATTAGGAAGAAAGACATTTAACTTTCTGGGGCATGTTGAATAATTGAATGGATCATTTAATTTATTGTCCTTCATTTGATTACATCTGTTGAGAACAGAGTTTTCTCATGTTTCTGTCATAAAACAAAGCATTTAATTTTCTAAGGATGACTAGAAAGCTTTTTTTCATAGTGAATGGTGAGTTATTTTTAATATTTTTATTTATTAACTATTATTTTTCAAAAGATCTTTTGAATTTTGAAATATTTTGAGATAAAAGAATCATACTGTTTTGAAAATGTCAAATGGAATTTTCAACTAACTTTAAAAAAAAAGTTTCTTTGAGCAAGCTATTTGCTCTTTCCCATGTCAATTTTTCTGGGAAAATTCCCATAGCATCCCATTTCAGCCTTAGGTCCACAGGAGAACTTTCTTTTCTTGGTTTCAGCTGAATCCCAAGTAATCTTGTCTCCATAACCACCCAAGGTGGAAGGGACATCCCAATACAAGATTCAGCCAAAGGAAATGCCACACACATTCCCTGTCCTACTTAAAAGATTTTGAAACTGAGACAAAAAATTGATTAAATTGTTGACAGATGCAAAGATCTGGAGGTGCTGGAGACCAGTTACAGCATGGTAGGATTCCTAGATTCCATTCTTAAAATATCTTGGTATAGAAATAAGAAAAATTAACATTTAAGTCAGAGGAGTTGCTGGACCTCAAAAGAAGAGGAGCCCCACATTTCTTTTTTTCCTGAGAAGGAACACTGAAGAAATGAAGTTCGTAAGAGGAGCTGCTCTGCTTGAAAGAGAGGCCTTYTGTCTCCACTGCTTGCATAAATTCCGTGGTGATACACTTTCAGCATCAGGCATCTTAAATTGTTCAGCTCAATCCCACGTGCCTGGTCATACTGGAAAGTGTTGTTTAGACACTCTGTCTTTGGAAGGCTCATGGTGTTTTAAGATTTTTGTAAAAAAAAAAAAAAAATCAAGATGTTATTAACTTTTTTTTTAAAAATAGGCATTTTATTAGCAAGTTTTTGAATTATRTACTGTATACCTTATCAAGTATTCATTTTCTAATCACTATTAATGCATATAATCCTCATAAGGATGTTTATAATGATTCAAATTAACCTGCATTTAATTAAGAGGGTTGGTGTTTTGGGATTATAAGATTTGAGAGGTGTCCAAAGGAGCATATTTATTTCCTAATGTAATTTTAAAGAATTTTCATCTTAAAGGTCAGGGGAGGGATAGACTGTGTAAAGTGAAAAAGGAGATCTCAGTCTCAATCCCAGGAAAAAAGTGTGAATTAAACATGTCTTTGCATAGCTGATTTAAACTGGTTTCTTCTTCAAAGAGGGTTTGGAGTTCCTGAAAGTAACTTAAGTGACTTGTGCTAAATGCAAATTCCAGTGTTTCTCTTGTACAGTTCATTGTCATTGAGGGTATCTTAAATTTGTTCATCATTCTTCTGATGGGACTATTTGTGAATATGATGCTTGTGTATTAAGTTAATTTAATCTAACCTATTCAATATTTTATAATTTCTAAACAAGGACTACTTATGCCTGCTGCACCATCAGCCTCATGTCTTTGGTATAATTTATCTTTACTAATAGATGTCAAAGGATGAACTTGTTTAGGTTAGTAATTTGAGTGCTGGGATTAGGTGGTCTTTCATCATATTGTTCAGATTTTCAGGAGGTGAGGGCTCTCAAAAATAAAAATATCTTTGAGTGCTCTCAAAGATAAAAATAAAAATACAGACTGCTTCCCTGTTTCACTTCTGCACTTTCCACTGAAACAAACCCCTTGCAAACCCTTGTTTGCACGTAGCTAACAGTTGTACCTGCACATCGGCTTTCTTACCCAACCAAAAACCTGTTACATCGTAATTAAGTGCATGTTGCTAAAGGGTGGTGGCACTTTCTCATGTTTTTTTTACCAGTGTGCTGAGAAGCAGCTTAACTGCCTTAAGATCAGTCTTAATTGTAAGAGTTCAAAATTCTCCTTCTTTTGCTGTTAAGAATATGAGAACAACCTACTTCATAGGACCTCAACCTGTCCAATGCCGGTGTGGAAAAAAAAACTTGAACTGAGTTATGAATCTTTGTCAGTTTATATGATCCTGTAAAGTAATGAGAAATTTTCCATAATACTCCTTGGCAGCCAGATYAAGGGTGAGTCGTTAGCTCCAGCTTAATGTATAGGGGTATCTGAGGTGACAAGACATGTGGGAAAGGGACAAGAGATCTGTAAGAATCCCTGAGAACAGCACATTCAAGTGGAAGTAAAAGTTTTCAGCCTAGAGTATGTTGTTGGCAGTTTACAGTTCCTAAGAAGGGCAGAGCCCTGGGAACAGGGTGAAGCTAGAAGTATGGCTTTTGTGCCGCATAGTATGTACATWAAAAAGTTAACTAAATTTTATCAAAACCTTTCAAAAGTTAGCTAGTTCTGCCTAAATCCTAGCTTTTGTTTGCCCTGGTTTTAATCCTGTTAATTAGAGCTTGCATATTTCCAAGTAACTCGCTTCCAGATTATTAAGGCTGCTGCCAAAATCACTTTGTTCATTAAATTCTCTGTAATATTAGCTCTTCTTAGCAGTTCTAAAATAAATAAAATTCTTGCCAGGTATTTTTGGAAGGGAGAAAATACTAATACTTGGCACGTCTGTACCTTTCACAATGTTTTTTACAGACATTCRTTTGCAGATATTAGCTGGACTAAACTGCTTTATACCTCTCTCAGATAGATTATGGAAATTCAGGGATTACAATAGAGGTGCTTGCATAGTAAAAAGCTGGTTCTTGTGAGAGGTGGACAACTGTATACCTTTGAAGTGGGAATATTTGGGAGTTTGTATTCTTCAAACCACTGCTAATTAAATAATATGTGTTTAACACTGCAKTTTCAATCCAGTAGGTGTTTTATTTGAATTCTCAAAACAATTCCGGTTCCTCAGGTCATGTAAGCATATCTTCTAAAATTAAGTCCATTCCTACCTGTAGTACGTTCTTTATGTGTTTAGCTGTGTAGGACTGGACTGATAATTAAGTGATGTCTAACAAAATTGGAGAAAATGCATTACTCCAGTAACAGAAGTCTGGTTGTATGAAATCATTATAGAAACAAATTAATAGCGACTTTGAATATGTCATTTGCTGATATATGCATAATGCATTTCTTTTTTACATACCACAGAATGCTTATGAAGAGTAAGCAGATGATCGCAGTCAAACCAATGATAAATCTTACACTAATATCTGCTGCTTTCATTCAAAGGCACCCTGAAGCACTTTGCAGACTGTTATATATAGGAAAAGAAATTAGAAATAGAAAATTACACTGAGATTTCATCAATAACTCCTGGTAATAATTACAGGATTTGATCAGATTCATTCATCTCCCATTTGGCTATTAATAGGAATATGACACACTCTGAATTGAATCTTTATTCTCTTAAGGGGATTTTCTTTGGTGTAGAAAAACTTCAGAGACTTTCTCCACCCTCTTAATGTGCAAAGTCTTTAAATACCGGCAGAAGCATTATCACTTGCAGGAATTGAGTGTTCCAGCTGTGATTATTTCTAAGTGTGTACTACAAAGTCAAACATTATAATCAGTCCTTGGTTTATAACTTTTTTGACTTTGTCAGTGCTGATTAGTATGTCCAGAAGAACTACAAGTACTGTAGAAAAGCATAACAGACCCACTCAGTCTCTTGAGTGTATTTGTCTTTTTGGTGCACGCGTGGGCCAAAAGCTGTCGTCATCCCTTTTTTGTTAAGAGCAAACGAACTAGGCAGGTTCTCTTGGAGAAAAGACAACGCACTTCTCTCAACTCTTAGTCCAGTACTCCCAGCCCTCAATAGCTCCTGTGCAGGGGAGAATGCATTTCCTACAATGATGAGAATTATGAGAAAATAAGGCTATTCCTGAAAAGAACTCTAACATTTAGTTTTATTGTCATGGCAACAGCTTTAAAGTGACCRTATCACTAAATGCACAAATAAAATATTACAATGAGTAGAAACATGATCAGTAAAGAGGGAGAAAATCATTACTGCTCCTTTTTATTTGCTTCAAAGGAGGTGAAAGCTATTGGTGACAGGAAAAGGGCTGCCCTTTGACATCCTTATTTGGAGCTGAAATACGAGCTCTTTTTGTGAGAGGGGAAGGAGAGAAGAGAAATGTCAATAGTTTTCTTTTTGCCACTCTTTGAAGAATTCTTTATTTTAAATAGACATGTCCATCTTTAAAGCATTCTTTGAAAGGGTAGCAATCAGCAGAGAAAGMCAGTCTCAGAGGAAAATCTCAGAARGAGTAARGTGATGACCTACATTTATAGTCTATTAGAAGGGAGTGGGTCCCATGGATACAGGTCTTTAGCAGAGATGGAGGATTAGGTCTACATACCTGGCTTTGTTATTCACTCTTTTCTTTCTTAAAGGGAAGGTCCTTTAATCTCCCTTTTCTTATATCACCTGTCTCCAAATTGATGAATACGATACCTTTGAAAAGGGCATTGCGGTCTGTGGATGAAAAGCAGTATGCTACAGCCTAGCACAGTCTGCAGAAGCAGCCTGTGAGGGTTACTCCTCTCCATTTTCCTTCCTTTCTAGCCGTCCCCTGTAGCAGCCTCACCAACATAGCACCTGGTATAGCTGTGTCCCAGCAGAGAGGGTTAATGATCTCAGCAATACAAAGGGCCCACGGAGGAAGGCAACTGCTCTGAAGGGGAAGAACRTACAGATTCAGGACAACAGTAATCTACTACTTGAAAAACTCTAATAATTAAATCTCTMATTACTCTCTTCATCACAGAGAACAGACAGGAGTTCCAATGAACTGTCATTCAAAAATGTGATGGCTATTTTCTTAATTACTTTAGTTGCGCTTCTTTTAAAAAGAATGCTTTGCCTTCCATCTCTTCAGAAGGACCCAGTGAGGATGATGGCTGGAGACGCTACTGGAAAATACTACTGTGCACTGGAAAACTCTGAGCATTACCGCAGATCATGCAGATCCCTGCTGTGCTTCCCAGTTAGCAATCTAGTGAGTCAGATCATGGAGTCATCCGCGTTAGAGATGAAAAAGACTCAGTTTCCTGAAATCCCTACCAGTTCCCAGTTACATTCATTCTGTGCACTTCAGTAACTTCAGATCCTGAATTCATCCTTTGTCTTACGGTATTTTTGAACAAAGGAATTGGTTTTTACATCAAAAAGTTGATTACTTTAAATAGTCAATTGCATGGCAAGGTACAGCTGAAAASAAAGAAAAAAAAAGAGAGAGAAATAGATGSATTTATTTTGCTTCCTCTTACTTTCTTTTMTGTCAAAAAGTATAGTCCTAACAGTATATATAGTGCATTTTTTCCTGTGTGGATATTTTTGGGCTTCCATGTCTTTATGTCAAAAAAAAAAAAAAAAGAAAAAAAAAAAAGCACCTGAGAGATAAGGTACCTAATTAAATTTGGTTTATTTTATTTTCTATTTGGGAGAGACAGCACTCAACATGCCAGCTGGATTCAGCTCTTGAAAYGATAAAGGAAAAATGTTGTAACTGTGCACAGTGATTTGGTCTATGCATGAAAAAGGCACCAGGTTACTGACTGCAGTTGAAACAAGGAGCTTTTAGAGATGACTATAAATTGAATTTTAGTGATCTTRCTAACTAAAATGGGGTTTGAGCTGCATACTCATGGTTAGATTCACAAGTT
Organism: Oceanodroma leucorhoa; assembly: GCA_030449065.1. Lineage (NCBI taxonomy): Eukaryota > Metazoa > Chordata > Aves > Procellariiformes > Oceanodroma > Oceanodroma leucorhoa. The sequence goes on along the minus strand of JASVER010000181.1, from coordinate 220,873 downwards.
TAGATTTTTTGGACTTAGGCACTTAGTGTTAGAAATGACAGGACTAAGATGACAAGCCYTTTCAGATAATTAGTCTTTAATTTATCTTTTTTAATCTAATACTAAAAATGTTAAATGTAAAAGAAACACTGTTTCCTTGGTGTCATTAGGTTGTATCGTTAGGATAATAACTGGCAGCAACTAGGGCAAAAAATATACGCTTCTAGGAAGCATTAGGATTTTTTTCCCTCTCAGAAGACAACAGCAAGGAGATCAACAGCAAAGTGTTACCCACTAGTATGGAGCTGGTCACTCTGGAAAGCCGGAAGACCCACACAAGCCCAGCTGAGTCCGGCACTGGCCACAAAGCAAGCTGCGACTCTGACTGTGTTCCTGGGCGACAGCAGCTGCTATCCATCCGTTTTCCAGTAAACGGGCAGCGTTATTGCTCAGACTGATATCGTTTGAGGCAGGCTTTTAGACAATAACACTGTACTGGTGTAATTGTTAAATACCTATTCTTTTTGTGCTTAGTTCGTTGAACAATAATAATGATAAAGGAAATTATTTTTACGTATTTCACAATTGCTTTATTTTTCTCTCTCTCTGTAATTCAGGAGRAAAGACACCGGGATGTTGTCATACAAAGAGCACCTACCAGTGAGTCAGGTAGTGGTTGGAGACGTTGACCGGCCTGGGTCTGAAGCCAAGATATCTGTGGGTCCTGTGCGTTGTCAAGGAGATCGTAAGTTGGCTGGTTTTCTTCCACTTACCCCTGGGTAGAAAGCACACTAAGTTGGAAAGTGGTAACTTTGTAGACACCCCATGCAAATTTAGAGAAGTGGCTGTCTACTCAGAGACTTTTTTCTGTGAAAGCATGATGTGATTTGAGAAATTTTGTCTATGAAACTGCGCATATAATGGCTCATCTTTGCATTTAAAATACCGATATTTGTCTTTATTTTATGGTAAATGTGGCAACTTGGATTATTCAACTAAGTTTATGTAGATATAAACAGTAATACAGATTGCATAAGAACATCTCTCAACATCTGTGCTTCTGCTGAGTGCTCTTGTCAGTGTCATTATCATTGCTGTGCATATCACTGTAAACTATGTTTATGGGATATAAATTGTAGCATGATGGCAAAACTTACTGCTGTAAACTCTGTTTACAGGTGTATAAAGTTTGACAAGATTGTTATCAAGTGTTAACCATATCAGGGCTAGACATTTCATGTAAAACATTGGGAGTTTTTTGTATTAGTCTCTGATTTCCAGGCTAAGTGCTAATAGGAGTTGTAAATCCTCCAGTTTGATCAGCAGGTGATTGGGTAAATCAATATGACGGATAAATTTCCGCTTCACACACACAAAAAAGTTGGGCTGCAGTTAGGAGGATTGTATTCCTCCTTCAATCTATTTTATATTTCAGAAGGTGAAATTCACCACCGAAGGCAGAGCAACTGCTTAAGGCCCTTTTAAATCACACTTCAAAAACTTAAACTCTATGCAGTTGGCACACACATTATACTTGTCCTCTGTATTTGAAGGCCATTCTGTTACAAGAGGCGCAGTAAGGAAAGGTTGCCTGATTTAGTTTACAATAACTAATATTTGCGTGGTCTATAAGGAATACAAAATCCATCCTCAGATGCTGGTAAAGAGTACTATAAGGCAGCCTAAGATTTGCGGTGATGTAGAAATATTGAATGGGTGGGCACAGTACATGCAAGTTGAACMACCTGGTTCTAACCAGCATCTAACATGGCACGACAGGGATGAGTACGGTTTGTCCTTCCTCCTCTGCCCCTTTACAGCTACAYGCTTTCCGTCTGCATGTTTCTAAGTGCTTTACAAAGGAGGTCAGTATCATTATCTGTGCCTTAAGCTGAAGTAATTAATGCCACCCAAGAGGAAGTTGGGTATTCAGAGTCAACCAGCAGGACAAGTACAAAAGAGAGTTTTCTGGGTGCCAGTCCGGTGCCTCAAAACCCTAGGCCATTGCTCAGTGACACAACTGGACGTGCTTAGCCTCTTTTYCTGTTCGTGGTCTTTCTGGGTTGTGCAAATGATCCCTCCAGCTTTTGTTAATGAATCTGATGCCTAACGAGCAGAAACAAGTATCATGGGATGTTTGCAAACTTTCACATCACCTGTTTGGTGCTTGTTATTGTTTGACTAATCACAGGTCAGGTTGTGTTTTTTTGTGTCTCAACTATGTTTGACAAACATTTTCATAATAGGCTYTTACAACTGATGACTAAGAAATAGCAAATAGCATTTTTCTTGCACCTGTACTCCTCATAYCCTGAATCTGAGTGCTGCTAGAAATACCAGTCTCTAAAGTGTGAGCCATTTCTAAATATTAGTATAAATGAAACCTCATTTGAGCGGAGAGTAGCCTTTATTAGAGTGTGACTGAGTGACACAGCCATTTGGGAAACTGAACAGGTGTATTCCTAACATCCTGATCAATCAAATTTTCTGTTTGAACTTTACAGRTATGATTTGTAGTATTAAAAAAACTTTGCCTATGAATAAATTTGAATTTACTCCCATGATCATATGTTATTGTYGAAAAGCTGGTATAAGTTTTCTCACAGGAGGCAATATAAACCCCAGTCCTTTGCAGTTAGTAAAAGCTCCCATTTTATATTCTGAGTGCATTTACTATGCATTCTCCTTCATATTCTTTCTTGACCATATACAACAGCTGCTGTATCCCAGACCAGTACTGTCTCACCATGGATTAGAGTTTGTGGAAAACAAGGTTTGTGTCCCGGGGAAAATTCCAAAACTTCAAAATGTGCTTTTGTTCCAAARGGAAGAAAGATCCAAAGTGCTGAATTTGTGGAAAGGGATTTTAAAAAACAATTAATCCATTTTTGGTATATTACATGCATCAAAACCAACATTATTAATACTAGAGTATTGATATATCTTGTCACTATCACTAATAAATGTCACAGCACAAGAAGTTCAGTTGCATGTGTTTTTTATGTAGTTATCATTGTATGATTTTTGAAGGTGGTAAATGAAATTCAGTTAGTGGTGTGAAGACTGGCAAAAAAATATAGATTTTTGGTCTGGTTGGAAGGAAGGTGGAAAAGGTAAGAATGCCTAACCAGTCAAATAAAAATTTACCTATGTAGAAGGATTTCTCATCRTGGTTGTAGAGCCTGGCAGTGCTGTGGCAACTTATATTGCCCTGAGGGTTGTCCATGGCATGTGATGTATTAACCCATAGTCCAGTGATATTTTGCAGCACATGAAGGGCCATATTCTCACATCAGAATTACAGTATAATTTGCCATGCACTTCATAACTACTTCTATGTAACATCTAGAGAGACCRACACGTCACCTAAGCCCAATCACATCTGCACCTGAGAGCTGTAAGAGTACAGCAGAACTGCTGGCCTTTGCAGCCCGTAAGAACAGACAGCCGTAAGCTTGCCATTTGAGGGCAAGGAGAATTAAAGAAAGCAAAGATATGTGTTGTTTCATGCAGTTCCTTTCGTCCCATACCCATCAAATTCTTAAAGAATAAATTAATCAATTGGGGCCACAACAGTTAACCATTCCTACATTACTGACTGACCAAAGTAAATCTGAAATTCATTCATCTCAGTGCCATTTGTTTGACAYAAACCAAGGAACATTAGGAATGTAATACACTTACTGCAGAATTGTAATTGTTCTCCTATTGCAAAAATCACTAGATTCTTCTTTCAGAAATATGGATTTTATTATGGTCCTACAAATGACAATTTCATTTTTCTATTACTCTGATTTATGACCTGATTAAGGTTGCTCTGGGCAAGCTTGGACGGTGGCTAATCTTGGAAATAAACCCAGAAAACTTGGCCATGCATGATTATCCATCTTTGTGTTCCAGAAGTATTTTTCATATTTAACTGCACCTCACAAAACACTATTTGCATCCTGAAAAGTAGTCAGTAAAAAGGACTATTATTACCCCTCTAAAGATCTGCTTAAGCTGCCGTGTTCTACCAGAATGATGAAGACTCATCTTGTCATTGTGGCAAAAGTCCCATAAATCTTGCCTGGGGCCTGTCTTGTACCTTAGATAAAATATCCAGATGTCTCTTTTCCATTTGCTATTTTAGTGTTGAGAAATGCTTTCTAAATATTTCATTATTTTTCTAAGTGGTGACCTACCAGGAGAGCAGACTTATCCAATTTTATGGAGAACAGGTGCATAACCAGAATATGGATTTGATGGGKGTTTTGGCATTATATTGCATCCAAAGATCAAGCAAGGATTTTGAGCAAATGTCAAGTCCACCCAGACTTAAAGCAAAGCTGTCCTTCCTGGCCACTGCTATATGAGCATTGTACTTACAGAATGGCAATGGCAGTTTGTCAGCAGATTCTCAAGATCCTCTAAGCTGAACTGGAATTAAAAATGGAAACAGGGAGAACACGTATCTATGTAACTTTGACGTTCACCAGTCCTGAGACTCCATAGTAATATTGGATAAGTAAGCTACACTAGTTTTTCTCAAGTGAATGTGTTCTGTGCAGGATCTAGAAAAAAGGGCTGATGTAAAACCACTAATTAATCAGCTTTACTCTTCAAGTATCTTTGAGATACTGATTAAAATCCCTTTACAGACCTATTACAGTTTACTACTACTAATGCAATAGCACCTGGATTCCTCAGCAGTGCTGCATTTGGCCTTGTCCAAACCAGTAATAGAAAGACTTTGTCCATCTCTTTATGTTATTCTAGTGTAATGCAAAGGGGCACCTCGAGCCTTCTCCCTTTGAAGAAGGATACAAGTATGTTGGGGTTTTTTTTCTGTCTAAGTTCAGCCTGAGGTGGTAGATCAAGGTTGCAAAAATGAATCTGGTAATTTCTTCTGACACCAAACTGAAGAGCTTAGCTTACTCTGTTGGGCCTATTGATTTCATCAATAATCGTATTGAATCAAAATTACTTTTGTGACTTTTGGCACCTTTTCAAGACTTTCTTTTCGTACCCCTTAGGAAAATACTGATGTTCTCAAAGCTCCTATATTTGTAAACTGCTAAGAGTATCCTTTTCCCAAGGACTTCCAAGGATTTTGATTCGAGTCTGCTCTTTACCAGCCCAGAGGAGAACAGACTGACTATTCTGCTCTAGATTTCCCTTTCTCCTTGAGTCTATTTCCTTTTGTCCAATTTCCGCTATAGCAAAGACAGAATTTAAGGGGGAGATGGTTTTTACACAGCTCAGATTTATGTTTTTTCCATCTCCTCCGGTGTACAGTTTTTACCCTSCCACTAAGACTTTGATTTCTGAGCTGTGAATCATTTTTTGTGTTTTACTTCTATTATCTTTAATCTTCAAAATGTGGAGGAGGAAGCAGCTGCATTGACTGTGGTTCTCTCTAAGCTAAGTTTTCTTGAAGACCAGTATCAGGACKGTTCATGTAGGATCTGCAGTGACAGGCAAAAAAGTGTCCTTGACAGATGACAGAAATTCAGGAACAAATCAAAACTGGGTTCTTATATCAGTGCATTGATTTTGTTTGTGCAGGTGTGCATGTGACTGTGYGTGTGTGTTCTCAGGGGAAATATACCCTGAGTTCTTTTATTCAGTGATTTTGAACATGGCTCATCATTACTCCTTTCATGACTTGATGCTTTGTTTCTTTCACTTCTAAGTATCACTTTTGGCTTTACTCTTTTACTTCCTTTTAGAATGTTCCAGTAGAGTTGGCTTATTTAATCAGACACTGGTGTGGACAGGGTCATTTTTTGTGGCTCTGGGTTTGTATTACAACCACTCTATAGATACCTAAAACAGACAGYCACTGCCAGGGTCAGTGCCTACAGGCTGGTATGCTTGGTAAGGTGTGKTTTTGTATTCCGTAAGTATTTCTTATGCATCACATGTGCAGGTTAGTGACTCAGAACTGTTAGTTGTCATGAAAAATAAATTTACTGTTTCATATGCATGCTTAGTCCATTTTCATTACATTCCAAGTTGAGGACGCTTTCAACATCTTGAACTTGTTTTTCAATGGTACCACCTGAGTTTCTGATAAAAATAGCACTGCCTTACAGTGCAGTTTTCAGTGACACATTAAACCTATGAACAAGGTCAATTCTTTAGTAGGATACGCAATGTGTTGACTCAGTCAGACCAGCAGCSATGTTACCGTTACATACATAGGTAAGGTAAGCTGAAGAGTATCCCAGTAAAAAAACAATTCGAATTGGTAAGAGATCCAGCTGGAATTTCAGTAGAAGCGACMTACTCCTACTGTATCTTAGACAACGTTCCAGTAATATAGTGGCTTGTCTTACAGGTTACTGGAAGTGAAAACACTGTATCAAATGAAAATTATATGATACCCCCCAAAAAATAAATCAAGCCTGAGTGCTTGCAGCTGGCCTCTCAAATGTATAATTAGATGTGAAAAATACAAAAATTTGGTTTTTGAAACTTCTGAAGCAATGATTCCACTGGAAGCTTGTGTGATGGGGTTACATATCTGAAATTTAGGCAGTTCCCATGTGAGGTGTTAATTACTTCTCTGCTACTCAGGTTAAAAAAYTTATAAAAATCTCTAGATTTTTCTACATTTCCCTATTTTTTGCTTGTATTGCTAGATATATCTACATGCATTTATTTTTTATTAATTTCTTATGACTTTCCAATCAATTGTGATAAGTTCAGTAGGGTAAATATGGGTCAAAACTTGATCCATCTCAGAGTTTAACTTTTTTCCCCAGTAACTGTAGCTGCCTTTAGTAAACATAAAAATTTGTCTGCTGAATTTTCACAGCTATTATTATTTCACAGCATGTCTTTATCTGTTGCACTGGATTGTACATTGTGCAATTCAAGTGGAATACAGATTCATCCAAAGAACATCAGGACATTGTGCTCGCTGTTTATCACAATCGTTCCGTTGCCACCAGCAAAACAGGAGAGAGAAAAGTTTCCTTTCAATAAAAGCAGYCTGACAACTAAGAAGTACTATTTCAGACTCATTTGATTTTTTCAGTGGATTTTTTTGGAGGTGATAAAATAAGGTTCACTTACGATKTGGTTAGGAATCATCCAGTTCAGTTAATCAAATTGCTGTGCTCATTCTTCATGTGCAGTTGCTTTCCTCAGAGACCCCAGAGAARAGAATGACCCACTAGGTCATCCTTCTAAAACTTGCTAAGTAAACAAATCCACTCTTTTACAGTTGTCTAATAATCTGATTTGAATAATGTCATTTCCCATAGCTAGATCTATCTCTTTCTCTTCACCTKTAACCCTGTTTTATACTGCATAATTCACTTTTATTGTCAAGTTTAACTAGAATTTATTTTAGTATTTGTGCAGAAATTATTTCAACAGCCAGCGGTGCTGGAATGCCCTCCTGCAGTGCCTTTATGTTTCTAAGAGAACTCTTCCTTTTCTCACCTCGCAGGAARTCTCAGACCGTGGCCGGTCTCATACAAGTATAGGCCATTTCTGGCCATGTGAATAAAACTTTGCCTGTCCTGAAAACAGGAGCTGAAAAACCTCCGTTGTTCACATGAATTTAGGGCATTTCTCTCTCACACTGAAATATGCAAAGAGATTTAAAGGTGGACATAGGATGGAGTGTGTCCTCTCGTGGCTTCTCTTACACAGGTTCTCATAACCTTCCTAAGGAGCARAGTGCTCCAAGTGCTGGCTTTTGGGCTGGTAGTTTTGCCATCCTTTTTCATTTGCAATCAATTCTCAGAAGCACTCAAAAGTGTTTCCTTGATATCATAAATCAGAAACCTTTGAGTTTAATTTATAACTTACTGTTATGTAAGTTTTCAACAAGGTAAGCTCTACCTTAGATGATCCATGGTGGACAGTACCAAAACGAGAAGACCTAATGTCTCTGGAATTGCAAATCAGCTTGGAATTGTCTTGAGTTTTGACGGGTGGGGCTTGGTAGGTGCTGTGAACAGTATTTGAACATGTACAGCTGAAATTATTTAAGTTCCAAATTATATTTTCTTTCTTCRTGATAATACTTAATGTGAGCTAATCATTCTAGATACTTTGCTCCTACTCCTTTGCATTTGTAGTACAGGAGTCATTTTGGCCTAGAARATTGAGAGGAAATAGTCTCCAGAGAACTGTCAGGTTCATTGAGAGCTCTGTCTCCATACCACCCTGAATGTAAGGTTCCTTTTATATAGTCTCAAAAACCCAGCGAGGAATTGGTAAGATTAATGATTTCTGTGTTCATGCACTCATTATAAGCTGTCAACATTTCTACTGTAAAATACCTTTTTCTGAGGTTTATAACATGGCCATAAAATTCTCTTTCAGTCCAAACTTTGCATACAAGTGTGTTTATGGTATAAATACTTGTAAAGTGACCCAGTTTTAACATAAATCATATTGACTCACAGGTCATATATGAGTATTCTCTAATGTATCCCACTCACTGTCAGGATTTGTTCTGTTTGCTTTCTGAAAGCAAACCCTACCCAAGAGCACTATTCGTCTCACAGAGCAGGAAGAAATACAGATCACGTAAAATTTAACCATCGTCCTARAAGGACATGTCTTTTTATGTCCTGCAGCAGGATGCCTGCAAATAGTGCAAGAGAATAAAGGAAAAGTAGAGTTAAAATTATAATTTTGGCATATTGGGAAAACAAGTGCCCCATACAGGTTGTGCCATACGCAAGTCAGTAATCCAAGGTAAAAAAAAAGAAAAATAAAACCTTTATATGGGACTGATCTTGTTAGAACATACAGAGGAGAGATCCTTTTAACAGCAAGCATTTACTCTTGATGTAGTTTGACCCCTTGTTTTTAATCCTTTTCAAGCTTTGCCAAGATCTGGTAGAGTCTGAGTGTTTGGTTCAGAAGAGCGAGACTTATGCCACTTTTGCCCGTCCCTGGTGATGTATGAAAGTATTATAGATTACACTGTCATTTAATGTGTATTTTCATTATGAATGCAATTTACATTGCTGGAGACTTTTCCTTAAGGACAAGAAAGTGGTATGCTCTGAGTATCTCTTCTGAGGTGAAACATATTTAATTGTTGTCATCTTTACTGTGTACTTTCCTGTCAGTTACTTTTTCTGKGCACTCTTTACTGTATTTCAAAATGGAAGTTACATCTGTTTTACACATATATTGAATTTAGGTATGAGSAATAACACAGTTCCACAATGTACATCTCCACACTTCCCAGATCCATCATGAAATGTAAACCAGACAGTGGCAGAGACATTTTACCTGGTTTAAGATGGGAACGGACCTKCCTACTTTTAATTAATTCTCACATGCATTCAATTCTACCTGAATGTGTATGTTGGTATAAACTACAGAAGGCGGTTCATTCAAATTTCAAAGCGCTAATAAATTTTACTCTCTTTATGTATTTGCTGAAGTAATGAAAACATATGGCAGTCAATGCCCATGATCAATTCAAGAAAAAATGATGAAACTCCATAGGGGAGTTATGAGCTTTATGTTTCAGAGATATAGAATTCAAATGCAATTAAGAGCTAATTTTATTCAAATTCCCCTCATCGTTATGATTATATTACAGGTTAATTTTATCTTCTTTAATGCAAAAAAGAAGTATCTGAAGCTTTTCACATAAAGTATTGTCTCTAAATTCCTAGGGAATTTAAGCAAAGAGTCGTTAGTCTGATAGATGACATACAGTAACTGTTCATATTAAACTCAAATCCTGTTAAAGTTATGCTTTAATTATAATTTAAAACATTTTACCATCTATGTGATTGTAATGCATATTAGTATCTTACCGCTTACCTATAGCAAAGTAGGAGAAGCAATTGTGCAGGGTACAAAATCTAAGAATGGAAAGATGAAGCAATTCCCACGGTGTGTAGAGAAGTGATSAGAAGGAGATGTCAGTAAAGCAATAAGGAACTAGGAGAACGTGAGACTAAACTGGGGAATGAAGTTGTTGCTGGAGTCCTGTCAATTAAATGCACAAATTTACAATCACCTTTAAATTTCACCCCATAAGCCTGAATAATCTCAGAAATGAGGTATAAAATGGAAGRAATTATCTATATTCATTTTTTAGGTGGAACTCTTTTTCTCACTTTAATACTTTTGGCCTGCGTATTCCTGCAGCACTGACTGACATTTAAAGAGCAGAAAGAGCAGAAAAAGGCAAAAAAGTGTTTGAAGGTGGGGTAGAGTGATGTCAGTCTCGTTCATCGCTATGTGTAAGTTATGCAAATTCAGTCTCATTTAGACATAGATAAGTGAGTGGCAGCAGGATGGAGGACATCCAGTTATAAAGGAGCTCGTCTAACCTCACAGCACCCAACTCCCSGCACACAACACAAAGTAACTCAGTAACACCAAGACATGCCCGACCACCAAGGTGAAGAAACTAATAAAGAAGAAGTTGGGGACCCTCGATGCTCGTTAAACGTGCACCATTGATCTCTGTACTAGGGAACCAAGTTAACTCTAATTATGTCTTAATACAAGATTTTAAAATAGCTGAACTTTTTCTGTCCAATGGTTGAATAAAAAGGAAGGTCGGGTCTGTATTCCACAGCCACAGCTGCACTTCGTAATGATTTCTCATCCCGCAGGCTCCTCTCCCCATCCTTTAATTGTAGGGCTGAATTCTGACAGCTTCTGTTCAAAACACTCCCATCCTCAAGTCCTATTACATGTGTGTGTGTGTATATATATATATAAATATTACATGTATATATACACAATATTTGGTGTGTATATCACGTCCCGCTCAGTGGTTACCAGGATTTTCTAAGGAATGTATCCTGATCCTTCTCTCGAAAAAGGAGGAGGTCATTTTAGATTTTTATGTAGATCTGTGATGCGGTCCCCAAAAGAACAGTTTTAGTACCTATTAACACTGGGTTGCAAAGTTGTGCATTTTGGGCAAGTGATTAGATGTCTGAACTGGGGAAAAGGAATATGACAATAGCTTGAGAGAAGTAGAATAGATACAGTGTGAAGAATAACCTCCTATTTCTTTTCTATGATCTATTTTTAACGTTTTTTCTGACCTTTGTCTTCTATGGAAAAACTTGCAAATGTGGGGGGAAAAGGGCTAGAAAACTGTAAGAGAAATATGAAGAATTGCCTACTTACTCCCTTTTCCATTGATGATGCCATGGAGAACTTCCACTATTAAATTTCTGGGTTTGAATATGCTGGGTTCCAAATTAAAGTTGCAACCTGTGAAGTGCCATAGATTCAATATTTAGATAGCACGTTTCAGAGGAAAAATTGCAATTCCCCTTCATTCTTCCTCTTTTCTGTGCTATTTGTGAGGTGCCTACTTGGTTCTTTAAGGCAAAAAAAGAAGACATTTGAAAATGCTGATAATTTTAGTCAAGGTTTTAACTTTGAATCAGCTCAGATAGAATTAAAAGGAGATGAGTAGAAAATCCTTTATTTCACAAAATTGTATTTTTTTTCTCTCATTAAAGCAATTCAAGGCAGGTCGATCCATTTGCTGTTAGGAGCTTACAGTAATCTGTACTTCGAAAGTCTTAGCTAAGCTTGCAGAATCATGAAGCTTTCAGCTTTACAGTATTAAGCAGCAAATTCTAACACTTTTATATGCCTGYATTTCAACTCTTTGTGAAGAATCATCTACACATGTGATTTGGTCCAATTCAGAGGAGCGATATTTTTCATGAGAACAGCTTTCAAGGAAGCAGTTACGGAAAGAGRGGCAATAGTGACATGGTTTAAAAATGTTTTTTCAGCCATTTCTTTCACTAATCAATTTCCAGCATGCACACTGTGTCTATATTTTGTTATTTACCCTTGGTTTCATGGGCTCCTGCAGATGGAAAACTTTTGCCTTATCACCGCAAATAGTTCTGCTTTTGAAAACTGAGGTACTAAATCAGTGTAAATCAATTATTATCCACAGAACACAGTTCATGTATCTCTGTCCCATTCACTTGACTATCATTTATTTTAGATTTGCTGTGATAAACATTAAATTTAAAACAATTTATTGTTATGAACTGTTATTGTATCTTTATATTTCAGATGCAAGCAGGAGTAAACTTGATCCAGAATTGGCAGGATATCTTCCAGGAAAGTTAAGATGCTTCCAAAAACATGGTAGAGAAGGGATTTTCCCAATAAATACTTTAATTTTCCATCCCAAAAGGAGAGAAAATTCTCAAAAACAATTGCCATACCAATACTGAAAAACATAAGTCATTTGAAACAGAACATGTTGGTTATCTAGCCCAGTTCCCATTGATGGTAGGACATCATTGTGACTTTGACTTTCAACATTTTACAAAAGAGCATTTTCATCACTGTTTGATTATATTTCATAAATAAATAGGTTTTGAACTAAAAGACTTTTTAAAATGTCCAAATCAGAGTAAAATTTTCAAAACAATCATCTCAGAGTAGTTAATTCCATGAACAGTTTCAACAAACTTTCAGTTTCTTTCAGAACTTTCAAAAGCTTCAGTGTTTTGTAACAATGATAAGGTTTTGTTAGAAAATATGTAACTAAATGAAATATTTGCTTCGTGGGAGGGACACTCCTTATTTCCTTTCTTTAAACACAAAGTAATTCCCTATGCTGAGATAGAGCTTTCGCTTTTGTAAACTAAAAATAAACATCCTTGCAGTAGCTTTAGTCCTGCTTAAATTATAACGTGATTACTGATATTCTACCCACCCGTATTCTGAAGTTTATCTCTGTATATCACCATGCAGAGAGAGCTCTCTCCTGTTCTCTGTACACATGCTGTATTTCAGGTGGCTAATCTGATTGTTCTCTGTAATATCATCAGGTAACTTTGGGATCCCATAAGGACAGTCAGTTATTAAATAAAAATATTATTATCATACAGTGCATTGCAGCTTCCCAGTCTCAGAAAATCTGTAGTAGTCCGAGATACAACCAAATAAAATTAAGATGCTTAAAGCAATAGGCAGGATTTGAGAAAAATGGAAACCAGCATCTGAAGCTGTAAGTTCAGGAGATAGGTGTGTCATTGTTAGCCACTTGTTAACAACTTCCCATGGCATCAAGAATGACATGGTGTTTTGCTGAGCTTTTGCTTTAATCCCTGAACTGTTTGAACCTTTAAATAATAAAAATGTGTAACTTTCATTATTGTAGTTCTTTCTCTTTGTAGCCCTTAGTTGATAAAATTCTTTTGCATTGTACTGAAAATATTTTCCAAAGGGTGGGGGGGAAACTACCAGTTGTTTGAAGAGGACATATAGAAGCCAACAATATCAAACACAACAATAAAGCAATATTTCAAAAAGCAGAGAATATGCCACCTTCCTGTCAGAAAAACTGTCAGGTGACGACACAGGAAAAAAAAAAAAGTGCAACATTTTATGCTATTATTGCAAATTGCTTTATATCTTTCTCACCGTCCAGAGCAAGACATTAAATTCTTAAAGATCATAAAATGTAAGATATTTTCAAGTGCTTCTGAGCTCATCTGGAAGAATAGGGCTTAGAATTATAAGTTARTTTAGGYTGGAAGGGACCTGTGGRTGTCATCTAGTCCGATCTCCTGCTCAAAGCAGGACTAACTTCAAACCCCAAATCAGGTTGCTTGGGGCCTTTTTTTTTCATTTTATGAAAATTTYTGAGGGTGTAGTTTCTACTGTCTTTCCRGGCAACCTGTTCCAGTGCTTAACGACTCTAATTGTGAAAATATTTTCCCTATATCCAGTGGGAATTTTCTCTGTTGCAATTTGTGACTGTTGTCTCTTGATCTTTTGCTTTGCGCCTCTGATAGGAGCCTGGATTTGTCTCCTCTAGAACTACCCATCAGGCAGCGAAGGCAGCAGTTAGCTCCCCTCCAAGCTTTTCTCAGGATAAGCAAACCCAGTTCCCTCAGACTCTCCTCATTCGTCACATGCTTCAGTCCCCAAATGCTTGCTAAATATATGAGATCTTGTGAATCAGGAAGAGGGCAGAGGTGACATGCTGATTGGTTTTCATGAGTCAAGATCTACAGGTCAGGCCTTTCCTTTTCCTGGGTGGTAAAGAACAATCCTGCTAACAGATAACTACTGCTGATGCGGTAGCCCAACCAACACAGAAGATGTCTTTCCACATATGACAGTTCTCTCTAACTGCGGCCAACCACATAGCCAAGCAGCTGAGAGACTTCAGCACGATTCAAAGCACATCATTTGTCTGTCTAGCGATCACAAATCTAGTGTTCAGAGGAATAGCAACACAAAAATAACCCCAGTTCCTTCCTGATCCTCAGTGATGTGGAAGAAATACAATGTATATTGCGAACAGTAATCCAATCTCTTTTAAACCTCTTGTGGACATCCTAACAAACCGGAGACCTAAGGAGATATATCAGGAGCTGCATTGCCCATCTCCATCAATTCTCCTGGAATCACTTCCATAAACTTACCAAAATCCCATCGTGTAAGTCTCCTCTCTGCAAAAGTATTTCACTGTGTCATTCCTCAGGTATATAGAAAACAACTTCTAATTTGCAATCAACACGAATTCATGTCCAATCTATACCCTTTTGATCTCATACCTATACTAATCTTCTGCTTAAATACATCTTCCTTCCTAATCAGTACTTCCGAAATGTGTTCATGAAGTGTCATCTTGTCTCCTCTCAATGTTTTATCTAAACTAACCTAGTTAAACTCTTCTAATTCATTTTTTGTAAAATGTGTTCCTTTCAACTAATCATCCTGATAGACTTTCCCACATACCAGAACCATTCTTGTATGGAAATCTGACCACAGTCCTTCATTCCGTTCAGGCTACTCGCTTGCTAAAAGATACTCATTGTGCTTCTACAGGGCCAAGGTTAGAATCGACCTGAAGACCATCTCAAGCATTTCCATTCCTTTGTAATTAGCAACAGAGCTACTGCGAGGGATCCAGGGCTCGGGCTAGTAATCTCCACTCACATCCAAAAATGAATGAGCAAAACCCCAAACCAAGAAAGATCCAAAACCAATAGGAAATTGCATATGTGCTCAGTGATTTATCAGGACAAAACAAGAGAGTGTCCTGCCTCCAACAAATACTTTTTGATGTTCCAAGAAAACGTAACATGTAAGGCTATCAGCCTCAATTCATATCAGCCTTATTCTGTGCAATACCATGCATGAAAATAGGGAAATTACTCCATGATTTGCCACACAAAATTTTTCCTCTGCAAGCTCAATATGTAATAAGCAAAATTATTCATAAATAACATTCAGATATTTCCAGAATCCACCTGCAAAATTTATTTTTCTGGGCTCCAGGGATTCTGAACTCTGCTGATTGTATTAAATATACATGGTAGGAAGAATGATTAGACTAGACCTTTCCCTTAAGATCTTTAGAGAAATGGTGGTTTATGCTGTAGATTTATCTCTCCACCTTGTTCCTCGTCCCTCTCTCCTAGTTGTACCCACTCTCTTGAAGAGACTTAGGCAAGTAAACATCATCACTTATCACAGAAAGCAAGCCTGGGGCCCTCCACATCTCTTCCGTTTTATTTACACATGAAGAGTCAGTAGTTCATAGTGACTGAGCTATGATCAAGGAGCTTCCTGAAATTAAATTCATTAGTAAAACAAGAAACATTCCAGACATGCACAGCACAGCTTGMAGTACTCAGCTGAGGAACTAATTAAAGACGGATAGCTGAGTGGGTAATGGATAAACACACATTGTGGATAGAAATAGCTAGGACAAATGCGCATACTCCCTGTTATATTTGAGGAGAAATTGAATTATCAAGTATACTGAAATAAACTGAACAATAAGAGCTCTCCTGCAGCTGTTAGGCACAGGCCGTCCTGGGGGGTGAGGCGGCGGGCAGTGGGATCAGAAGCGGAGCCCCTGCGGTGGTGCCTTCTGCAGCACCCCAGCCTTTGGGCGGTACCCTGCCGCCGAGGGGGCCGAGGGGGCCAAAGCCGTCCCAGTCCGCCCTGCCTGCTCTGAACGTGGGCATAGACCTGTCTGTCCCTGTAAATGAGAGGCTTTGAATGACACACTCTTTATGCGACCCCCTCCCTCACCCGTCACCCTTCTGTGCCTCCTCCCAGTTGGTATTTCCGTGGGCAGAGTCACCAGTGTAGTACTCCTGGTATCACATGCTGGTGCCCAGTGAGGGCAATCAAATAGGTGGTAGGAAATACCTGCCCATTAACATCAGGTAGCACTGTGGACCTTTAACTTCTTAGTTTGAAGAGCCTCAGATCGTTTCTGCAAGGAGCAGATGCGAATAGCAGGGCTGCCTGTAGCTTTTAGAAGGTTTAATGGTATCTTTTTGTATCAGATTTGTAGACTACGATATGCTGCACACCAGCCATTTCCAGAGGCTGCTTTTTGCACAGCGGTCTGTAAATGAACAGAGAAAACACTGTTCATGACATGAAGGCAGCCAAAAGAGATATGAGCTTTGAAAACATAGATAGAGAAGAGCTCCTAGGGGAACTCAAATAGCCATTACTAGATGAAAAACACCATTAAGCTCAAGTTAAGTTTGCTAATACTTATCACCAAACTGGAAGTTGAATTCACAGTTTTAAAAATCCCAAACACTAGGAGCGTGATGGAATTTATGAGGATGCTTTAGAGAGAACCCAAGTGGTTGAAAATAAGATGAAGAAGATCTAGTTCACAAAAGGGCTATCGGTTGTAGTCCTCCCTGCACCCAGAGTCGTAGGACCGCCTCTTATATGGAGYATGAAGGTTTCCCAGTGAAATATATTTCTGATCATACTCATGCTGAATCCTTAGACATGATTTTATAACCTATCCTAAAGGAGGCGTTGGGCTTGCTCTGCCCCTGTAGCAGTCCCAGACATAAGAGAGTCATGGTTCCTTTGTAAAAGAAGTCACTCCATCCATTTGCAAGAAACATTTTATTTTGCTATATATGCTCATGGTAAACAATACCAGAGCCAAGGCGTCTTGCACCCCTGCCTGCTTCCCTCTCTCTGCCTGTGGCCCATTTGACTCCCTATTGCACAGACCCCAGCGCTTCCCAATCTGACCACAGCCACGCAGAGAAGCAGGGGGTTAATGCCTGCTCACTAACACTCTGCCTGCCAGGGAAATCCTTCTGATAATCAAATCCAGCCAGTTCTGCCTTAGTTCACACATAATTTACTGTAGTGGAATTATTAATGGCATAGGATGCTATKCAGTATCATAATAATTTTTACCATCCTAGCCATTGGTGGTACAAATTACTAAACATTTCTAGTACATCCAGCCATGCGTCAGAACGTGGAGGTGGCTTGTATAGGAAATACAGCTTACATACTCTTGATTTTCATGGATGAGGTCAGGGAGTAGGAGAGTCAGTTATAATGTTTAGCCTACCTAAGTCTGTATTTCTGTACTCACGGGTATTTAGACTTTTACTTTTCCTTGGAGTGTTAAGGCCCCTGTGAAAGTTAAAAAGGAGCAGAGAGGCAGAGGGATCAAGTCAGCAGGAGTTCAGAGAGCTGGCTGCGCTACTAACTGTCTTCATGGCTTACAGGTATCACTGAACCCCGGTAGCTACTGGCCTTGACATTTCTGGGAGCCTTCTGCAGTGAACTTTATAATCTCCATGGCTGCGCCAGATAAAGATATATTATGTTATTCTGTTCAATACTTGGATCTATTCTAGTTCTTTTACCCAAGATATTTATTCCAGATCATCTAGAATCCTGACTTGGCATAGGTTAAACTGAGCTGAATTAGCATTTTGGAGACATGGTAGGTTTTGTTTGGTTCCGTAAAATGGAGGAAGTCCATTACGTTGCCAGAAAGGGCAATATAAATAACTTGACAGTTGAGCATGCGTGCTTTTGTTTGCTCGTGTTTTCTGGGTTATTTTGTCTCATTTAATAATTCTGTACAGCATATGGAAACAAAGCCCTGTTGTTTCTYTGCTGCCTGCAAATAAGCACTTACTCCTTGTACCTCTGCATTTATGAAAGATAGGCATATGTAGCCCCAGTATTCAGCGTTATGCTGATCTGGATAGCAGTAAATAGAAGTGATTTCAGACTCCCTTAGACAGATTAAGTTTACCACATGTAAATCTAGAATTGGTGTTGTTGGCTTTCCAATAGCATAACTTTTAGGTATGTATTGGTTGAGGTATTTTTGGTTTTTTAACCTTGTGGTTATACTGCTGCCTGCAGCTGCATCTACAATTTACAGAAAAGATACGCTCTAGCAAAGCTAGTTCTTGCAGAGAGTACTTGGGATTTACATGCAGCATTTTCCCTCTTTTTGAAATCCGTTAAATGCATTTTGATTTACTCATATTATTTTAAGACCTCTTCTATTCCAATGACAATTTAAAGAAATCTTTTGCCACAAAGATATTTGATTCAAATCAAATGGACACAGTAGCAACAAGAACTACTGCCAGTTGTAACATCTGACGAATTAGTAATTCCTGGAGTACTGCTTTGCAATTTTTTAAGTACAGAAATTTTATACATCTAGGAAACAATGTAACTGTCATTAAAAGGTCAACATTTATTGACAATTGACTGCCAGGTTTTTGCATTTGCAACACTACAGGASTCATACACTTATCTCAGGCTCGGTTACATCCCTGTTATCAGGGACCACTGTGAAAATACCTTCCAAGGTACTGACATCTCTCTACCTTCGCAACAGAGAAGGCAGGAAGAAAGACACTTTACAAGCATAACACAGAAGAATACTAGGCCTTACAGGAAGGATAAGTTCTTTTAAAATCTAACATACATATTTCACAATATTTCTGTCTTCACTGATTTTCACTTTTTCACCCTTTTTATCCCTTTGGCCTTTTGCAGTTGTATTTTTTTTCCTTTTTTTTGTATTTTGTATTTTTTTTTTCCTTTTTATTTTGTATTTTTTTTTTATTTTGTATTTTTTTGTATTTTGTATTTTTTTTTCTTTTTATTCTGAATTAGTTTTCCTATCTCCTTTGCCCAGAGTGTACGAGCGTATCCAAAGGGGCACCACAGAGACACAAATGACCCATACATCTATGCAGAAAAAGCATAGCTATAGCAGAGTTTTTAAATGCTGGTGCTTTTGACTATAAGAGTAGAGTTTTTTCCTCAGTATTGTTCATTTTTACAGAAGAGTAAACCAGTAGTAACTGAACAGTCCCTGACCTCTGGGGGGGGGGGGAAGGATGCTAATAGGATACTAAAGGGTACAGCTGGAAGCAGAGTGAGGGCAGAAACAGCTTCATGTGGTTCAAAACCATAGTTCATACGGTTGTGCCAGAGCTTGTCCTGTTCTCTGCCTCACCCATAGGGTGAGGAGTGGCCTTCAGGACTCTCACTGTTTTCAGCAGGAGGGACAAAGTCTGGCCGGACCATTTCCTCACCCAGCCGACTTTCAGTTCATCAGGCGTCAGAGGCGAACTGCCTGGAGATGGCTCTGTTAGCCCTGCTGTGCGCAGAACTTYCGGAATCAAAATCCCTTTCTTCAATTGCTGATGCTCAATAGTATAGTTTAAATGCAAATTTATACTARAACTTGCTGGAATTCAAATTTTGAGTGGAAATGGAAATCACTCAGTGCCATGCTGCTATTTTGCTTTTGTTTGGGATGGGTGAATACATGAAAAAGATTTCATTGGCAGGCTTTCAGATTAGAAGAATGTAAATTGTCAGGTTTTATTTTAATGTGGAAAAAATTTAAATGCTAAAAAAATACTGGGTTTACTGTGAAAGTGTTTCCAGGGTAATATATGAACTTAATCATACATTGTGCAAAGTGTAGATTAATAAGTATTTTTATTTTTTCCACACACAAAAGCACCCTAAAACATACCAGATTCTCAGGTTCAATATGAAATATAAGATAGAAATGTAAATTATATTCACCATAATGCAGTCCATGAGATTTCTAGACTGTTTGCAATATAATAGCTGTAGTTTTGTATTTTTAAGCTACAGTTTTGATCCCAAGGTACTCTGAAGCTATTTACTTGCTCCTAACTTACAGTGCTGTAGGATACAGAGTTCAACAGCATATGGAGAACKTAAAGCCAGATGAGTATCATGAAATTGCTAGGGAAATTTAGGGAGATGATAGGTTGTAATTGCCCAGACTATAATTTTACTACAGATGAACACTACTCTTTCTGAAAGCATCTTTTAATTTTCAGTCACCCTTAGCAGAAGTAACTGCAAAAATATTTCCTCACACAATAATAAGYAGGCCTGGGAACTCCTTGCCACAGGACACTACAGACGCTAGGATTTTACATGATTCACCAAGGGGTTGACAAATTCAAGGAGGAAAACCATATCCAGGGTTATTAAATATATTGACACTTCTGGAGCACAAAGAGGTACAGGTCTCTGGATGTTCAGGAAATATTCACAGGGAGAATTGCTATCTGCTTGTCCTGGCCTTGTACTGTTCCCTAGGCATCCACCATTGTCCTGAGCAGAAGAAAGATGCAAAGCTGGATGGACCTTTAGTGGGACWTGATGCAGCTATTCTTATCTTCTTAACTTTTACATCTAAATTCTTACAGGAGAGGTCATCCCAGATTGAGTACCTCGGAGGTAATGATATTGGAACCAGTACATCAGAGCATTTAATGGCCATTTTTAACATTAAGCAAATGCTTAAATGCCATAATCTAAAACAGAATGTCATGATTTAATGAAGTGATAGTATTAATATTATTCTAATTATTTTTTAGTAAAGTACCAGTACCATATAAATAATAAAAATATAGTCCTTGTCCTGTGTGCCCATAACTTTTCTTTGGCTCATTTAGTGATATTCCTAACAGATATAAAAGTAGAATCTTTGCAAAGGAGAAGTATCTTTTTATTTAGCTCCAAAGGAAATGATATATTCAGTTCATATTAGTTCTGTGACATGAACTAGCTCTTGATGCTCGCTGTTATTTTAATTTGGAAAAAGAAAATGAATCAATCTCTCTGTTTCAGTTTCTAGTGACCCATCAGAAATAGTGCAATAGCTTTAAATGAGCAATTTAATTAGTAATCTCACTATGAATATTTGATCCAAATGAAGCACCAGGCTACCTTTCTCTGCTGTTCCTGCTGACAATTCTATTTTTCTTTTTCAGTTCAAACTCAGTGACAGACAGCTGCATTACTCCTAAACAAGGAAAAGCCCACTTTTTATTAAYGTAGTTTAAAAGATTTATATTTTTAAACACTGGAAGACAATATGCCATATATGTAAAGGTGATCTGATGATGCATAACAACATTTAACTATTCACTTTCAAAGAGTAGAAATGGATAACATTCAAGGAARTCAATGAATTTAAAACATACATCTCTTATATTTAACTCACCTATAAGGAGCTGGCATAACTGAAGAGGGAGCTTTGTCCGTACACAGCCAACAACGATCGCTTGGACGTTCCTACTGCATAACTGGGGAGTTCGAGGATTTTGTGTTCTTCTAGGGGTCAGGCAAGGGTCATTACTAAATGGCCAGTGAAATCTGTTGCTGAGACATAATGACCAGAAACTCCACGGTCCTAGGATAATTTTTTTTTTCTCCTAGTGCTAAGAATAATAATTGGAATTCAACTTTGTGAATTACCAATGTTCCCTAACAATTTTTGGAAACTTTGTGAACATTAGCGTCCCTTGGGAGAGTGCAGCAGTGCTATCTGTGCTCACTGTGTCCTAAGCAAAACAAATAGAGTCAAATTATGATGCCTTAGTCAGTTATGACTATGTTGCACAAAAGCTTATAATTGGATGTAGGATGTAGCTTCCTCATTGCCTCCTCACTGCAACTGTGGTGTGAAACAAGGGCCAGGAAGATGTGCTGTATCTATTCTCCACTGCAGATAATGTGTGCACATGAGTGTAGGTTTCCACGTTCAGTGGGTCATGTTGATTCTTTGCGCGACAGCACAYGGTATCATGACACAAGCTGTGTACAGACCGAGTCTGCAACCGAAACAGGGTCTCTTCCCTTGGCTCCTRAGGTATTTCGGAGAGGTAAAGTTTSTATGTTCAGGACAGCCATTTCAAGGGGAGAACTCTGATGTGTACTGTTTGTGCCATCGTACAGGTGTACGTCATTGCATTTCAGTCACCGTCGTCATAAGCTGTGTGGTGTTAYCTGCTTGCACAGGCAATCAGTAAATTTTATGCATCTGTTTCGTGATATGTACTTAAGTTTAAGCATTTGCTTCTCTTGTAGCATGRTGGCGTGGAGGTTCCTTTCCTCTTTTCTTTCTGTTTTTAAGAGCTCACTGCCGAAATAACCAAGACGTGCCTGTGCAATAGAGGAGAAGTGACTGGCCACTGACACTGTAGAATACATGTCCTGGTTACAAAAATTGAGGGTAGATAATGGGAGCAGTGTAAGAATGGTAAGAATGAATGAATATTCTTTTTCGGAGAATGGAAGTACAATGTACCATTTCACGTTTTCTTGGGTGAGCACTGATGTCTGGTGATTTAGGATGTGTTTTCTGGGACCTGTTTAAGGACGTGCCCTGGCAAAGGACATGGAGTTCCTGTCCGCAGCATACATGGAGTTCCTGTCCGCAGCATCCAGCTCTACTTCTTTTTCATGCTGCCCCCGCACTTCCTCACCAAAGCCTTTGGGTTAAGTAGTGGCATTAGCACTTGAATGAGTTGAATCAAAACCTCCTAGATACTGAGCTTTGGGCAATTTGCACTTTGTTTTGCTCATGTTAATAATAAACTAGGCATAATCAGATAATGAAATTTAAAATTAGAACTTGGAATACAATTTTAATCTTAATAGATCAAAACACAGGTTGTGAAGATGCTGTTATTAAAACTGTTAACATGCTTAAATGTTATTGCTTTTGTGCATATGCTCTAATTACCACCCTCAGCAGTAAACAATTTGATATTGTTCTCATCGTAATTTAAATGCATGCRTTGCAAAGAATGACCACAAACTCCAATCTTAATTCTAATTTATGAAAGTTTATCATTCCCCATAATGAAAGAAAATACAGCACCTTCCTCATCAAAGGCTTCTGGGAAAAAACAGTTTGGGAAATTACAGTAAGATGTTTATGTGAGTTTATGAATGTCAAATATGATTTGGAACCTATTTAATATATTGGAAACAACTTCATAGGTAGGAAGTGGTATATTTGTTGCAGGCTCAGACATGCAGAGAAGAAATAGATCATTGTTTGGGCCACCTGGAGGAAGCAAGCCTTATAAATTCTTCGAGCATCCCCACTGCTCACTTCTCATTTCACCAGAGAAKAGCTTGCTTATGGTTTTGAGAGACGGAACTAAAAAACCATGGAAACCTTGCTGGTTGTCAGATATGAGGAGAGTATCTAAAGACTGTCAAGTGGAGAGTTCAAAATAAAAGCTTTCATCTCTTGCCAAGATCCACTACATCCTAAAAATGTGTCCGTCGCTTCTACATAATACTGCAAAGAAAATTAGGAAATGGTATTCCCTAAAAAATGCAAGAAAGTGAGTTCAGGCCCTGGTAGAGTTAAAAAAAAAGAGATAAATAAAGAAAAAACTGATTAGAAACTGAACAATTCTATCCATTCAGCTTTGTGCTAATTGGGGATACTTTGAGGCTCTRTTCAAACCATCTCTCCTTCCCTCACCTTCTCCCTGAAGGAGGATACTGACATCAGAATCACAAACGTGTTTGAAATTATTTGTATTGTGGAATTATTTTGGGTAATAATATTTTGCATCTTTTTAGTGRGAAGTTTGTCATGACTATTCCAGAGTCAAAAATTACTCATTAATAYCAATTAGACACAAAGGTCAAAGACTGGCTGAGCAAACTCTTGGAAATATACCACTGATCTAATCATGCAGTATGTTTCCATGTAAAAATTAATCAGGTACTATTCAGAAAGAGACAACAGGGCATAGACATAGTCTAAATAACACTGTGAGATTATATATATATATGGTTTAAATATTTTATTCCCMAAAAATCTAACACTGAGTTGAATACTCATGATTTGTAAAATTAGCAAATGTGAATCACTTTCCATTTGGTGGATTTTTGGGGGAGATCTTTAGAAGGTCTTATTTCCAAGTTCTTAACTTTAATTTCCTTGCAATTACAATGGCAGAARAATTCTTTTAATTTCACAATGGCCAGAACTGAGACTTCAAAGGTAAATATACTAAATATAGTCCCTGAGTGTCCCCTGATACACCATGGACGTCATGAGACTTGGTAACACTGGATGTAACTGTTCAGCCTTTCTAAGATTGCTAACCTCTAATTTGGTCAGTGGGTGAAGATGAGGTCTCCGAATACTGATAGTCCAGAGAAGACTGAGTTATGGCATTGTAGTGACTCCTTTCTTCCCTTCAGAAACTGATTGCTACGGGTCTAAAAACTTTCTAAATATTTCTCCAATCAAATATTTTTATTGTTGCTAATTGCCAGCAGCTGCCCAAGGGATGTAAGGTGGTCACAGATAGGAGGGCACATGAATGTAGCTATCATGGAAGATGTGGTCCCTGCAAATAAACCCGGGAAGSAGAATACTCACCAGCAAGACTTCCTCTTAGACTTTGCTGTGAAAAGCCTAAGAAACCCTGACTTAATCTGCGTATGAGAAGAGTAGGTAATAGGAGAGGAGGAAAGTCACTGTTGAATTCAACCCTGCTTTGAAAAACCTCTGCCAGTGGTTTAACTCTCAGCTGTAAGAGGGCCACACAAAACGTTAGTTAGAAAGTGAAGGGAGGGAAAGAACAGTGGGCAGAACACAGGCTTCCTCCTTCAACGTTTCACTCAGATGTGTGAACTAGCACCCTTCCCTTAAAAAATGCTGTAGGAGTTTTAGACGTTTGTTCATCAAAGCACAAAACTGCATGCTGGGCCCATCCTTATCCAGAATTAATTAGGCTTAATTACAGGCTTATGTGATGACCATTCTTTTCTGAAACTTTGATAATTGCAATGGGCCAAGCCCTTAATATTAAATCTTATTTAAAAGCCAACAACTCAAACTGTACCTACTAATATTGTCCTAAAGCATTTGTTCACTGCTGATGTGACTATCACAATGCCGGATACCAAGTAAATACCAAAGCYACAGCTTTTAGCAGCAAACGTTTCTGATAGAAGCCCCCCTTCCCTCCCAAAGTGTGAGCTGGCTTTCATTTGGTGGAGTCTCTCAGAGTCACAGCATCAGATCACACCACTGCAGAAGGGCTCAGTTATTTTAAGGGGGCTCAGATTTGCAAGATAGAGCATATAATTTAGTTCTGTGTGCAACTCAAAGCGTTTTTGGCAAGACATTAGGGAGTGATATATTTTAACAGCAATAGCTTTTCTGCTTATTCTAGAGGACATTTAAAATTGCATAACTATTAATACCATAAATTCAATTTTGAGTTAAGTTCTACAGTCAACTGATTTGGAGCAAATATACWTTATATAGGCCTACAAACTGATGGTCATTCAGCGTATTCAGAATCCGGTACATTTAATTTTATAAGCAAATTTTTTGCTCTCTAGCAAACTTGAAGGGGTTGGTTTGGACTGAGAAGGCGGCTAATAAGGGAAGACTGATTGTTTGTCTCTCTTGTGGAGCAACCTAATGGGTAGTCCACGGCTATCTACAATAGCCTTACCGGCATAATTTGTGCAGAGTTGTGATCCGCTGATACACATTGTATATTCAGAGCTGCTCCTATCGACTCTGCCTCTAAAATATTCTTGCATAGAAATGTGGATGCGTTTCAGGCTAAAACTGCACTACTGACATGCCTTCCCTCTCTGACTGCCATGAAAATTTATCATTTTCAGAGCATTTTGGGGTTTTCTCTTCCAGGAGAGCTTAAAAGGTTTGCCCTAGATTTCAGTTTTCTTTGCTCGTGAACACAAGTAGCTTCCTAGAACTATGCAGTATATCTAGTACAGTTTTCATTTTTGCACCATGTTCATTGCAGATCTTTTGCATTTTAGGGATGCCCCATCTTCATCTTTCTTTTTTTTCCGTTGCTGGCAGTAGCAGTTTTCGTTTCTAAAGCGCACTAGCATGAATAATGCTTGCTGCTTAGGAACCAAAGTGTTTGTGTCCTGGCAAAGCACTAAGAATGGATACAATTGCAAACAGGTAAAGTAAAATGTCAACTAAATCAATTAAAACCTTGTTAATCTTCTTGTATGACAGAGACAGTGAAAGTACAAATGGAAAACAGTAGAAATGCACTGGTGTTAAGTATAGGCTGAACTTCTACATTCTTCCTTACTCCTTTGATGTAAAGAAGGAAAGAGGCTTTATTTCTCAAGTTTGGATTTGAGGTGACTGTTTGAGAAAGAAACCCATGCTTTTCTTTTACTCTTATGTACTGCAACTGAACACATTTGATAGGGAAATTCTCAAGGAAATAGACTCCATACTGCCATTTTCTAAAGTCATTTTTCAGGGGAGCAGAGGGGGAAGCACTTTGCATTTTTACTCAAACATCAATCAAATGGGGCAAGTCCAAATCATATTCTGATGCCACTTGTAAGTCACATACCCTGCAGCACTTGCAAGGAGTAAGTACCTGTGAACATTATGCAGCTAAAGTAGAGCAAGAGTGAAAATAACAAAATTATGTATATAATCCCCAAACATTCTACATTTCATATGGTGTTTATGTAAAGTGGAATGCAAGTGGAATGGAGTTTTGATATATACTACATTAAAATGTTAAACAGATATTTGGGCAATATAAAACTGGACAGGCTCCTCATTTCAGGACTAATTCAGGTAAATCCTAGTCTTCTGCTCAGAACTATTAATTTGTTAACTTTTCTCAGTATAGGGAACTCACATTTTCTTCTCACAATAGGATCTTAGTTTTGGGCCATGCTTGGAGGGAAAGGCCATAGGACAGAAGCATTAGAAGGAAGATCTCAGGAGGTCTGTATTGCTTCCCTGCTGCTCTCTCTGAAGCCTGCAAATGAGCCTGGCAGGAGTGGAATTGAAGGAGATTTAACGGGAGCTTTGGAAGAGCTTCACAGGGAGATGTGAGCAGCAGTCCCTGGAGCTGCTTTAATTTATGGTACTGCGTGCACAAACCCATCTACCAGTCCAGTGTTCAGGAGACACGAGAGGATATTCAGACCTGTTCACCTTATCTGTCCTGCTCATCACAGGGCACAGCTCAGAAGCAGAACAAATTTACTTCTTCTTTGCAGAAATAATGCAAAAAATAATTTCTGCCTTTAATTTTTCTATGTGATTATAAATAGGAGTAAGTAAATAATAACCAAGCACTCTAGGAAATTCGTTTTTATAGGATTAGATTGCTAAAGCAATGGCTAGCCATAGTTCATCACTTGTTGCATTACATTTCATTTAAAAGTTTTATCATTTCATCATATATTCTTTTGAAAGGATTTGGGCAGCACAAAGGGATTTAAACAGTCTTTTGGGGAGTAGATAGGATATGTTAATTTAGTGAATTCTACAGCCTTTGTGAGTTTTCTTTTTCAATTGTTTCTGGATGGTAATGGTGAACTCTGAGCAAAGCAATCATGTAGACTATTTCCAAATTTGTGGCAATATATATTTAATGCCAGTTATTAATTTATCCTAAGTAGATGGAGCAGCAGCCATAATAATGACATTCTAATTAGTCTTCATGGCACTAAGCAGCATATTAGCTATAGGTTTGGGATTTTTTTGTATGCAATATTTGCTGGTGACAGTTTCACAACAGCAAGTACAGACGTGCCTTATTACAGTTTCAATGTATAGGAAGAATTAAATTCCATTTGGGATAGCCACCAGCTTTAGGAAAAGCTTTGAAAAGTTCCCACAGGGCAAAGATCTGATGTTGCATAGCAATACAGTACCTACAGCTGCTTAATGAAAGTGTGCTCTCTACATTTGTTCCTACGTACACATCGCATAAACATTTTTAATCTGGCATTCAGATTAGCGTATTGCAATATCGCAACTATAGGTATTTATAAAATATCTTGGGACTGAGTTTTTTTAAAGGTAGGTTCCTTTCACTGCCTTCTAGTTTCTGAGTATGCATCTCATGTTTTCAGAATTTTTCCAATGCAATCATTAAAGCTAGGACCATTTTCTTTTTTTCCTTTTATTCTTTTCTTATTTTTTCTTTTTTTAGTTTTTTTTTTTTTTGGGGGGGGGAGGGTGAGGGAAGCTAAAATTTCTGCATATTTCTGTACCTCCAGGACCTTAATCTTTTACACAGTCAAAAGACTAATGATAAGGTCCCAAGAGCTGGAAACAGTAAAAGTTTAGTCTTTCTGCATGAGGAAACTGAAACTGATAGTGAGAGTTAGTCACGGTCTCATTCAAACGA
Source organism: Oceanodroma leucorhoa (assembly GCA_030449065.1). NCBI lineage: Eukaryota > Metazoa > Chordata > Aves > Procellariiformes > Oceanodroma > Oceanodroma leucorhoa. The sequence goes on along the minus strand of JASVER010000181.1, from coordinate 192,611 downwards.
GGCAGAAATGGTCACACATTTGTCAGAAGCTCTCTTCCCTAGTTATTGTGCAGCAGGACTGCATGCACATCACTTTAGACAATAAAGAGTTCCAGCCCATACTGATTAGACTCAATATTACCATTTTACACCTATTGCAGGGCAAGAGATTGACAGCAAAAAAAAGATGCCTTTAAATTCACTCTTTGTTAAGCACGTATGTTCCTTTTCTCATACTTGATTTCAGGAGGCTGATATAAATCATTTTTCTCCTATCCTCATCTTTTTACCACTCATTTTCATCCATTCTGTTTATTTCTCTGTTTAAAGAAAATGGACCCCCCGCACGATGTTTCCGGTACAGGTTCATTAATACAGCTGTCCCGGCGTCCCTGGGCGATGTGTCTTAGCCTGCACCTTCCCGGGCTGACGCGTGGTTCCTGCACGCTGATCTTCTGGCTACGGCGAAGCAGGCGTTGGTTCCAGCCAGCTCGCACTTGCATCACCTCCTCCCCCCTTCATCCATTTCTAAGCAGTGGCACCAAGCCGCTTGCAGCGGGGTCAGAAAGGAAGGGAATGAAAATGAGTTTTGGGAAACCTGTAAGCYTTGCCCGGTATTTTTCAGAGGGCATGACAAACCTTTCTCATTAGGCATGCGATCAAAATGGAGCCTGACGGCTTCCTCAGAGAATTAATAGGAGTTTCAGCACTGTGCGCTGAGTCTGATCATGAACCGTGAACGTCGCCAGACCYCGTGTTCAAATTATCTTTAGTAATGTGAGTCGAGTAAATACAGAACTGCTGTCTCTGCATTTAAGAAGGCTCATTTGTCTGGAATTTGTCTATGTTACTATGAGACAAAAAGAAGACCCAAAAGCAGCACTTAAGTGCTTCTTGTTGTATCTTTCTCTCAGAGAGATTTTCTACCTAAAAACAATTCTGGTCTGAAAACTGGTTATGTAGGGATGTCATCTTACACTCAGGAAATTTGCTTGCTCAGGACTACCTGCTAATGTGAGCGTCGGAATGCTGTCTGCTCTCTTTTCTGCCGGCTTGGTCCGAGAGCACCTATGCTCCAGTGAGGGTAAGGGCTGGGCTCTTTTCCGACTCATCAATCATGGACAGGCTGCTAACTAATTTCCATTATAGTGTCCATCTGTGCGCCCCATTCTGCAGGGACAAAGAGCCACTCTGTAATTATGGATGGGCCCTTAATTATACCCAAGCAACTTCGTGAACAGAAATAGGGACACACAGATCAAACTTTGGTAAGCATTTAACCAGCCATAGGCTTCACAGCTGGTTATGGAGTTTGAGCCAGAGAGAAATAGGTTACCTGTGTTTCCCTGGGCCGTGTGTATAGGACTGGTAAGGAGAGGAAGAAGAGGATTTTTTTTTAAACAAAATAAAACGCCTAATTTTGAAAGTCAGTGTTGAGAATAGAAGCACACTCCAAAGAAAACTGTGGAAAAATAAATGAACAGGTATAGGGTAAATTAAATCCCTAAAGAATCTTTTAGATATAATGTACGAAATGACTTTGAGAAATTGAAACTGATGGCGTATAGATGCCAGAACAACATCTAGGATTTCCACACTATTTTCTCTTCTCGTGTGTCCTTTTAACTAACTGTCCTGGGGGACTGAAGGTCTGGAGCCTTTGTATGATCATGTAATCTAGAGTCTTTATCGTCATTTAAGTGAGAACATGTGCAGCATACATAGCGTTCGCTCTCCCAGAGGAATTGTAAAGTATGTTTTCACCTGGGGTGAAAACCGTTGTAGGTTACTAAAGGCCAAACTGCAGCTACCTGAATCATACCTAATCCAGAGGAATCACGGAGGAGCTGTGTATTTCAGCAGTGTCACTCAAGTTACCTTTACAGTTTGTGAGAGGAAGGTTAAAGTCAGACCCTCAGGAATAAAGGGTTCAAAGAGTTAAAACACTGAGCCAACATTTCATTTGGAAGGATCTATCTTTAAAAAGAATGTCATAAAAGTCTATATTTATTAATATAGCATTTGGGGGCTTTTGGATTGTGTAGCAGCGAGCTAGTGTTATTGCGAAAGAAGTTTATGCAATATTACACTCTGAAAATTACTGGTGTAAGGTTACTTAGACACACAGGCACATGTCAGAGTTGCAATATAAACATGATTTAAAGTCATTTAGGAGCAGTGGTTGTTGATACAGCAGTAGCACTCGAAGGTTTCAACAGGGATTGCCACCACACGCACTGAGAGAATGATATGAAAGCGTTAGGACCCAAAGGCACAAACAAAGTATGGATGAAATATGTGAACACGGTGAACTGTCACAGCTTGAATTGTGTCCTCTGATAACTATGTCCCAGTCCTGCAGTCAGATTTGCCCTGGAAAATCCAAACTTTAGTCAGCTTACATGTGGGTGTAACCATCTGCTTGTGGTAGCTGGGCTTTTAGCTAAGGTCGTTATTTAGAAGATACTTGTCTCTGTTACTAATAGCACTTATTACTACAACATCAGCTTTAAAAATGCAATCTATTTTCCACCATCCATCATTTATTTACTTTTTGATTTCATTCTCTGTGAGTAATAGACAGGCTCTTCCATTACTGGCAGTTCTACTTTCTGRTTTCAGATGCTACTACAGCACTTTTTAAAAAAACTGTATCACTGCAATAATTACAATGTAATGAAAAGGCTGTATGTTCTTATGGAGTTTGAAAAGAAAAATAATAACCAGGTTCTTGCTTTTTTCATTTAATCCATGTCTGATCCCTGCACTGTTGAGGATGTCAGTYGCATTTCTTTATTTTACTTACATTTCCATTGAAGAGTTGCTAGGATGAAAGCTGAAATTTCAAAACTCAGGATTAATATGTCAGYATGGCTTTAATTTGTGATTTTTGCTTTCATACTGAGGTTATGGCAAGTTTTATCACATTTCATAAAATAAGATTCCTTTTTTACTGGTTAGTGTTTATTTGCTATGCCAGGTGGAAAGAAGGTATTGCCAGGAAGATTGATAGTAAGGTCCTGGGGGACCCTGGTCCCAGCTTTGTCAAGGACTTAGACTTACACGTCAAAGCAAATAGTTCTGATTTTCTGCCTCCTATGTGCACTGTGGAATTAGGATGACAATGTTTAATCAACTTRAATTGATTAAACAATTAGCACTTTATGGAGGCTTTTCAAAGCAGTGCAGATCTGTTTCCAAAGACCGTGAGCTGCTTCAGCCTGAGGAGAATTCTTCCATGAGTGACTGTGGCTACTTTAAACCTTTTCATATGGCCAGCATGGTTTGTAGGAGATACTTCAGGACCTGAAAACTAAAGAAATGTAGAGTACAATAATTTCTTAGTAGCAACATTTTTTGTTGCTATATTTACAGTTTATTCTTTGACTTGCAGTATCCCAGCCCATGGTTTTGTATCACACTTGAACAAAGAAGTCAGGCACCACAATGGTGTAAATATGTGTATGACCCAGAGTAAATAATCTCTTCTGCCTGAGAGGGCTCAACACTGGGAGAAGGAAAAGCCTGCAACGTACCAAACATAATCTAATAGTATGAAGTGTTCTTTTTGATTACAGGTGGGTTACATAAGCAGGCTTGAAAGAGACCAATCTCAGATTGCACAGCTTTTCCTTTTCCCGTGAGAAACCAGTCGTCTTAATGATTTCCAGGACAGTGTTTCCAGAAACAACGCTTTCCAGAAACAACAGGGAACATGATCTCTRGATAGTATCGATGGAGTATTGTCTGCAAATTTGAATAATACGTCTCCAGACAATTCAGCAGCACCTGTGATACTAAAAACATCTATTTATATTCCACACTTCATGTTTTTGGCAGCTTGATGGGCTGCRTGTTCCATCATTCTGACATACTGAAACAGGGCTCAATGTGACTCAGTGGAACAATGAGCATTAGCTGCTGGGATTGAAGTTTTTGCTAAACCATCACCTATCCATCTATTTAAAACTAAGCATATAAAGGCAGTTTGCTAATTACCTAAATTAAATGGGTTATCTGACTACCCGTAATTCTTTATGATCAAACAGAAATGCGTTATTTCAACTAACGTGTTTGCGTCTGTTCAGAGATTCCCGGGAATTACTCATGTTGATCTGAATCAACAACCCTGTCTGAGTGTTCAGCACTCCCATTAAACTCACTGAAAAACTTGTGCAAGTCCACACTATTAGACTACAGTACACAGGAGCTGCTGAACTAGGTTCAATATCACAATCATATTGTTTACAATATTTAGTAAAAGAATCTCAGTAAAATTACAGTATGTCATGATGGAAAAGGCGAGTCATTGAAGGCTCATAGAGGTAGACAGCTGATTGTGCACTTATAAATTTTAGTATATATTTGAATTTTAGTATATATTTCTACAAGCCATTGACTTTATTGGGAGCTGCACTGGTACTCTCTAATCTCCCAGGGCATCACCACAGCACAGCAAGGCTGTCAGGCTCAGACCACGTTGGGGTCGGTTGACAATAGGCACAAGTGCCTSGTGTTGCTTCGGCGTGTTCAGCTCCGCTCTCCAGAGACAGCCGGCACTGGCCCGAAGTGTCAGAAGCCGAGCGCTTCTGGAGCTGTCTCCTCTATGATTTAGAGAGGAAGGCATGTCCTTGTATAAATGCTTTCTTTTTGTCTTCAGCTTAATTAGCAATGCCATAATTCCACCCTGAACGTATTTTTTTGGCTACTTGACCTGTATTACTCCTCTTTTTTTCCCTCTGTCTTTTTAAAAAATAGCACCATGCAAATAGATGTCTTAAAGGCAAAAAATGCATCACAAATTGCAAAAATGTAAACCAGTCTTATTAAGGACAAAGAGATAATGCAGTCAGATTTCATTATGCACGTGTTATAAGAGTAATTGCCTTTTGCAGTTGCAAGGCATTCTATTTGCACGCTGGAGATATTCATGGAGACACAGCGCATAACAAACTGTCTCTCAGCTCAAGAAAAATAGGCTGAAACCCTTGCCACCATGTTAATTCAGACAATAAAGAAGTAATTAAATTTCTTTAACTGCCTTCCTTTTAACTATCTCTCACTCAAATTACTTTCCCCCTATTATTCATTTTTACCCTTATTGTAAATGTATCAATCTTGTAAATGTTCGTGTTTGGTGTGCTCCAGTTTTGCAAGGACTGGCTAGGGACAGTCCTTGGAAAAAYGGGAGACTCTGTGCTCCCTGACTTTGTGAAGAGGTTAGGCAGGTAGACTGTAAGGAGCCTAATGTTGAGAGTAGAAGGAAATGAAGAAATGAAAAATAGGCTTAGGATTCAATATAGTCTGGAAAATAACATTAGGAAAATGGGTGGTCGGGGAAAAATCAACAATGTGAGCTGGAAATGACTCCGTCCAGCATGATAAAACCTGCTGCTAAGATGATGGTCAGTTCCCTAAAAGGCTGATATAAACCAAATTCCTCTCCTACCATCTTCTAAGTCCTCAAGTAAGCTGTTTGTCCTCCCTCCCTCGCTCCCTCCCTCCTCCCCTCGCTCCCTCCCTCAGCTCAGACGCCGATGCCCCCCTTTTGCCAGTGCATGTACTGGGGCAGGAGAAGGGGGCATCTCCTGCGAGTCCATCACTCCCTGTCCCGCTGTCGCTTTCCTGGCCGCACTCCCGGAACTGCCTAATGATCGCAGGCGGCATATGGTCTATGAWCAGGAGGTTTCTTGTTTTTAAAAGCAAAGATCAGGTGCTGGAAATGAGAGCTTGAAAGCAATGTGTAAATGATAGGAAATCAATCAAGGGAGGACATGGTGTGGAGATGGTGAGCCAGACAGGCCAGGAGAGATTTTGAGGAACAGATAATACAGCCTGCAGCTGGAAGCTTGCTTCTGGGGGGGAATGAACGTGACGTGAGAGCAGCTAAACAGGCACACGGCTCCCATACTGGTGCCCTGCMTTCACCAGGATCTGCGTGCTTTCCTGGGAATGCACCGGGTTTCTGAAACAGGCCCACGTCCTGCTCCATGGCTCACATCCACAGAGGTGTTTGGGTAATTTCTTCCTGTTTAAGAACTTACCCATCCAAATTAGTAGCAATTCCTGGGCTGTTATCTAGCTTGARCAGTGGGCAGAGCTCTGATTTGGAGTATTTCACTGAAATGAAAAAGATCTGAAGTGCTTACACAGGAATTTAGTGCCTCAATCTCTCTAMGTACTTTTCTGGTCTGCAAGATAATTCTGCCTTCTGTGCCACCTAGATTGCTGCTGGTTTAATCCAAAGAGTGAAGATGTTTGAATAAGAGGTAAAATAATGATGTCGGAGATTTCTTTCTTTAAAAATCAGAGATTGGGAATGTGACAGGTATTCTCAATATAGGTGTAGGGATTCCTGTAACTGACTTTTCACTCTGACRGTCCTGAGTAAAGAAATAACAGCAAAATCAGGTTATCCATCGAGTAAAATGCTTACTTTACCCGAACAGTTTTGAGTATGATATAGTGCCATATGTTTCTACYGCTGTGATATGCACATTACAATGCGGTATTTTTCTCTACATGCTCTTTTTTTGTACCAGTTTTGTCTCCATATATTCAAATGTCATCAGCCCCCAGTGGGCAACATCACAGTGATTTGTTGGAGTTAAAGAATAAAATATGAATGAGAAATGTTTACTATAAYCCTATGAATACAGGGAAAATACAGACAGCATAGCATCTCTTGTCCAATTTACAATGTAGAGGGATATTTTTGTCTTGTGCTTGTAAACTCACATGAATATTAATTTCTGYAGACTGTGGCTTCCTTTCACCCTGAAAGCTCTCAAAACATCTATCCAGATTTTTCTTCTGCCCTTTCATTATAATGAAATGAGTTGRCTTGCTAATTCCCTAATTTAAGCATTATTTGAATGGTACAGATGCTTTCTATGGTACTTACAAGACAGTAAATGTGTGCTGATTTTGTTCATAATAACCAATGCACAGAGGGGCTGCTCTTCTCACATTAGGGATGGTCAGGAAATGCAGACTACAGGTTGTAGGTATTAATAATGGCTTTCGTGTACTAATCCAAAGTGCTGTCTTTCCCACTTTTGATCACTATGGGTATTTGGTTAGAATTAGCAGAACTATGTTTCTGTTGGGAAACTGCTAATCCTTGTCTCAGTGCTATTGAAATGCAAAAAGTTTTCTGCAGAAGAAAAGAAATACCCTTCCGTACACTGAAATGGTTGTGTATAAGAAAAGCTGGTAATAAAAACAAACTCCCCTGCCATTGCAAGCCACACTGCACCTTTGGAAAGGTACAATTTTCAAAAGGAATGATAAGTTCTTCTAAAAGAAAGATAAATTCCGTGGCCAAGGTTCTCAGCTGAACTGGCGCTTGAAGATTTATCAGCCCAGCACCTTCAAAGAACACACATCAGGTCCCCCCAGAGTTGCCAAATTGTAAATACTGTTGAAAACTCTGTATGTGTTGCTAGTTTGTGGATCTTTAAGATGTTTTCAGACATCTCTCTCTGAGGTGCAAATATTTTCCTTCTTTGCACTTGTGAATATAATTCTCATCGGAATTCAGCCATGTTTAAAAAAAAAAAAGACCCACCAACTTTATTGGACTTGAAATCCAGGAAAACCAGACTACTAAACCCACATTTCAGAAGTATTTTCCACCACTTAGTTCATTTTGATCAAATTGGCTACTTCCATAAGTATCCAAGAATAGGAATTAGGAACCAATTCAGGCTTGTAGGTTTGAGAATTTTTTTCTTGATCCCYCTGTTTATAGGGAACCAGTGTATAGTTACATGTCTTTGAAGGTGATGAATATGCTAGGATGTTAGAAAGCACGCACGAGAAAATACTGTTCAGCGTGTTTAACAAATTATTTTTGCTTACTTATAGCAAAGTTCTTTTCTATTTACAGAAAACTTTCCAAGCAGGCACCATCAATTTTAAATTGTTGGTGGATAAGAGCAATGGTGAAAATATCAGACGTCTGATTTGTACCTTTCCTGCGCCTGCTTTTTTGGTGTTCATTGTGTGTGTATGTATTTCCAGAGCTGTGAAAGCAAGCAAGTTGCCTGGGGCATTCAAGAGTGGCAGCAAAAGTGGGATGAACTATCCTTTTCCATGTCCCTCAGCCTCTCTGGGACCAAAGGGACAATTTGGTGTCCTGTGCCCAGCAGAACTAAGAAAGTGTGCAGCTGAGTGACTTCCAAAGACTGGAGCTCTTCTCCTGGCAGTGGTTGCTATACAGTATTTTTGCCTCTTGGGAAATACTGAAAAAGAAATGTATAAAACATGGAGACCACTAAAGAAAARTGAAAATTAATTAACGTGGTGAAGAAAAGTCATGTAGACCATTGTTGTGATAAAAATGTAAGAGTTGATTTTTATTCCATTTGTGGTTGGTGTTAAGAATTCAAGCTTAAAGAAAAAACCCACTCCCATACAGCCATAAGGCTGTATTTTATCTTTGGATGCTTCTTGTGGTCTGCACAGACCTCTTGAGCTTCAGTCTTCCAGCTCATATTATCTGAGGAAATGCTACRTCAGGTGTAATTTATCAGAGGGTGRCTCCTGCTCCCACATCAGGCTGGCACACGTACCCACGTGCGCACACCACACCCCAGCGACAGCATTCCCTGCTGTTCACGCTGTCCCACGCAGAGAGCTCACCCAGACAGCGCATTTCCGTGCTACCGCTGGAGAAGCCCAGGAAGCAGCTTATGAATCTGAGAGTCGGAATCTGCCCGGAGCTCTTCCTTCTGCTCGGGGAAGGGAGCAGGCTGCCGGAGAATGCTGCCTGCTGCTCCAGCCAGCCTCCAGCCAGCCTCCTTCCCTTCCAGCTGCCTCCTATCCACCTGCCACAGACCCTCTTCCTCTTTTGCACAGTAGTAGGTGATCGTTTTGTCCTTGTTTATGAAATAAATCTGTGCGTTTTACAAAGRAAGCAGAAACTCTCTATTTTTACTGGGTTTTGTGGTTATTGCAGGGCAGTAAGCACAAGTGCTTGTCAGGGGCTGCAGCAGTTTTTATTGCAGAGAAGTTACAATGTGGTTTGAGACACAGTGGTTGAAAGCTACCGGGAAAGCAGAGCGAAAGAAAAATGTTGAAGGAAGACTGCTGAATGAGGACCGAGTCCCAGCACTGACACGAGGCAGCGTGGCAGAGGATGAGATGTGCTCAGTCAAGATGTATTACCGGCAGAGCAAGAAGTGTCAGGAGATGACACCGGAGCAGCTATTGCCCCGTGCTGTAGGTCAGACCCTCTGCCTTTATTTGTTCAGTGCAAACTGTCTGATACAGTGCCACACCAATTACCCACCGATCTTTCATGGGTGGGGAGCGCAGTAAACAGTGTCTGGACAGTCGCAAGAGACATCTCGGCAGGCTTTAAACTCACTATGCCCAATTCCTCAGCCCTGGAGCCCAGAGCTAGCAGCTTTTAGGAATACCTCTTGTCTTTAAGACTGGCAGGCAGCTACTGCAAGCTTGACTGGCAGCACCGGGGCGGGCAGGCTTTCATTTCTAAAGCGCGGAGAAGAGAAACTGATAAAGGGCCATGGGAAGTCGAGGGGGATGTAAACACGCTGCGGAGAGACCTGCGGCCGTACTGCAGGCAACGTCACGTAGCCGCAGGGAGAGCTGCTCCCAAGGAAGCAGTGAGGAGGCCGAGGCTGAGCCTCCTTGGGAAGCTCCTGGCCGTTCCTTACTGCCCTCCGTACGCGAGACAAACGCGGGGGCTACAAACTGGGCAAGGCACCTACAGCCCCTGAGCAACCAGAGTTGCAGGATGCTTGAAACACGTTCACCAGGAACAACAYACGCAGGTTGGAGATCTGATGTAACAGGGCAGTAAATTACCCATCCTTTTGCTATTCAAACAGACGAGAAAAAAAGCTGATCTAAAAAGCTAAACTAGTTGTTGACACTTAGTTCAATACAAAGGCAAAACTCCTGTCCGCCTGCTTTGCCTTTTACAAAAGCTTGTACCCTGCTGCCATCTTATGGAGGATTTTTTAAAGAGGCGGAATAGATCAGGTTCCTAGATGCTGTCAGAGCAAAGAAACTTGGATTCTGCAAGATGCTGAAGTTCAGCGATTGTAGAAGAAAATAGAAGTTCAACATTGAGACATTTCTGGGGTCACCTACCTCACCCTTGTAATCCTTCTGAAAAACCTAGCCTGATTGATTAGTATCATCATTAACTTCGAGCACTTGGAGAAAAATGAATTATATAGCAGCAATACCATGTATTTACTGTATGCATTATTCTTCCTTCTCAAATACAGAGTTGGTAGAGGATTGATGCTTGATCTGTCACACTTCTGCACAAACTCTGGGAGAAGGAAATAAAATAAAACAGACATAAAAGAGAAAGTGTTGTCATTCCTGCTTGTGCTCCACTTGATGTCGATGGGAGAGTTGCAGTTGAATCTTTAGAAAGGGTATTATCAGTCCCATATCTGGCTAGCGAAGCTGGCACAAAGCAGCGGTGATAAAGAACAGCAGCCAGTGAACTGAAAGCAATAACACCGCAGACAGGCTGTTTTCTTAAACCGCCGGTCCCAGGAGGTGATCTGTATAAATAATGGTTTTGTTTACTGAAGATATGATGTTTTCAGTCACCAGTGGCAGCAGTGGATATAGTCATTCCATTACCACGTGATCCACGTTGTGAAAAAAATTTGAAATCCCATACTCTAAAGAGCTGGTAGCCCACCTTTGCTTTTGTCTGCCTTCATTTAGAAACAAGGTTGTTTATTTGAGTTCCATTTAAGGAGTACCAGCTGGGTCTGCCATTAAATATGGTTTGCAAAACAAGCCAGCCCTGATGTTTAACACCCTGACGATCTCTGATGTCTTTTATTTAAGTAATAAATCAGTGTTTAATTTTATGGCATTACGCATTACGCAGGAGAGTCATTTAGCAGGTCAGTTTTAGCATAGTGATAAAACTTGGAGTAATGGGATTGAAGCTGCCACTTCTGGCAGTTTGTATTGGGCAATACTACAAATTTAAGTTCCCTAACATGCATTCAATTTAGATTTAATAAGAGTTATTATATCCCATGTTAATTAAAATTGGATTATTTATTGCAAACACTTACGGAGAACTAGCTACAGAGCTGTGCCTGCACATACCAAATTTGGCCTCAGAAGTGCCAAGCGGTATCTCTTCGAGTCTGTTGTGAAACCAAATTGGGATGAAATTGTAGGTTTTCTTCCACATCACTGTGGTCACTATAGTGCCATTTGTGCATGTTTATCCCCTTCGCAGTGAAATTGCCATGATGTGGCACAGAARGGAGATGCTTGATGAGGAAACACTCCTGGAAACTCTGTGCAGACTTTCGAGGTCTCACAGCCGTGACACCAAATGTAGCAGAGCACAGGGTAAAGACCTAAATTAGCTTTCTTAATTTCGTCAAGTGTAAAGCAGATGAGATAATGCCCTCACGTCTCTCCTCTCACACTGCTTTCCTTTCATTGCTGTAACACTCGGAGACCTCCCTATCAGCCTGCCAACAGGAGGAACTGTGTCCCCATCTCAGACAGCACGCCGTTAGGGCTCTGCTCAGCCTAGTAAGCGGGTAATCTGCACTGACCTCCGCCTGCCAAAAACCCCAGTCRCAGCTCTGTGTGAGTTACTGCTGGCAGAGCCAGAGAGCGGGCTCAGACTGGTAGGAGAAGTAATGTGGTTGCAGTCGTATGGGCCAAGAAGATAAGACAACAGCTCTCCAGATGTGCAGCAATCCAGTAGCGACATGAGAAATAGTAACAAGGCTGTAAAAAAACCCCAAACGAACAAGGAAACAAATTAGCAATGGTGCATAGAAGACGTGGTCAGCTCACCTGCTCTGTGGGTCAATGTTCAAACTTCTTGTGTGATGGAGGTCAGAGAAACAGGCACAGACTCAGCAATGTAGGTGTTGCAGAGAGAAGTGCTTTTATCTAAAGTTGCATCTGGAGCCTGGGTTGGTCAGATACAAACAGAAAATTGCAGGCCTGTAGCAAAAACACTGTAGRCAACACAAATACCAGATAAATGCTGTTGCAAAGCAATGGTTTCCAACAGTTTGCTGTTTATCATCTAACTACTTTTTTTTGTAGCCTCTGGCAAGTTGGAGAAATCAGTAGTGTCCAGAAATTGCTGGGAAGAGAGGGACAGCCAGCCAACTTTTAGGAACCTGTCTGAGCAACCAGTAAAGCAACAAGTTGACTTTTCCTTAGCCACATAGCAACTTCCTGATTTTTATCTACTGCCTGAGGTTTAATTTTAGACTCCAAGAAAAACTAGAGTGTTTCTAGTGTTTGTGTCATCTGACAGCTTTTGGAGCACGAGATGATTATTGTTGAAGAAAAAGGATTGACCAAGGGGACACATCGTCATTGCTCCTGAACAGAAAGAAGAGACACGAGTTCCAGTTTTCACTTAAGTGGTTGTACATGAATCATAGAATCATAGACTCATTTAGGTTGGAAAAGACCCTTAAGATCATCAAGTCCAACTGTTAACCTAACACTACCAAGTCCCAAGCATCACATCTACACATCTTCTAAATATGTCCAGGGATGGTGACTCAACAGCTTCCCTGGGCAGTCTGTTCCAGTGCTTGACAACCCTTTCGGTGAAGAAATTTTTCTTAATATCTGATCTAAATCTCTTGTTACTCAGGAAAAGAGACTGACACCCACCTCCCTACARCCTCCTTTCAGGTAGTTGTAGAGAGCGATAAGGTCTCCCCTCAGCCTCCTCTTCTCCAGGCTAAACACCCCCAGCTCCCTCAGCCGCTCCTCATCAGACCTGTGCTCCAGACCCTTCACCAGCCTCGTCGCCCTTCTCTGGACACGCTCCAGCACCTCAATGTCCTTCTTGTAGTGAGGGGCCCAAAACTGAACACAGGATTCGAGGTGCGGCCTCACCAGTGCCGAGTACAGGGGCACGATCACCTCCCTGCTCCTGCTGGCCACACTGTTTCTGACACAAACACTAATTCTGGGACAAATTTCTGATGAAATGCTGTTGGTGCATTCCCTGGGAGATCCACACTGAGGGAACTGATGCAGTGGTAGATGAATAAGCAAGACGTGGAGTTGGTGCACATGATGAAGTAGCTTGGACAAGAGAAAGCTTCATAACGAGATATACTTTGGAACAAKAAGGGAAGAAACAAAAAGCAACAAGACTGAGGGCCACCAGCTTTGCTTCAGAACAAGTGTTTGTTGATGTGAAGTATTCTCCCCACAAAAGCTAAGGTTTTCTGCCTGGGTTTTTTGTTTGGCCACTTGTTTTTACTGCTCTGGGCTAACTGCTCCTGAGCTTTTCTCTTTTTTTGGCCCGCTCCTTGGTAGCTGACAGGCAGTACTTGAAGCTCAAATGGATAGTGACCATTAAGGCAGGTACCACTTTCTCTTCCTCAGCCTTTTTGCAGAAGGCACAACCTATCAAAATACTGATGTATTTGATTAGTAGTGTTTACTTTCAGACAGGCCTATGTTTAAGCCCCATGTGGAACCAAGGCCAGAGTGCTTCTGTTCGWTAAGACAAAATCTAGGATTTGGAGTGGGTATCTCTCTGACAAGCACGTTCACATGCCAAGCTTATTAGAAGGACAATAACTTCTCCGTTTTGCCTTTTTTCTGCTTTTCCTTTCTGAAGGGCTGATAGCAGCACTCAGTTATGATGTTTGCTGGCAGCAAGCCCAGCACAGTTGTTCGAAGTCTGGATCCTTTTTGTGCAGAAACCTGTGATTAAGCCACCTTCGAACAGAAGTAATGTCAGATCATGTCAATATCTAAAGCTTTCTATACTTGGTTATTACCCTCCATAGCTAGATGTGACTCTTCATGTTGCCTTTTCAATCATTTTGATTTCTGTTTCCCTCAAGATTAAAACTCATGGGAACAGGAGAAAAGGTTTAATCTTTTACTTTGAAAGGCTGGTCTTCTAAAGCTGCTCAGCAGGAATACTCACAGGAGTTAAGGCAAACAGAAAACTGGGCATTAGGCTTTGTGTCCAGGAGGAAAAGCCATGCTTGCCATGTTGTTATAAAGCTTAAGCAGGCAATCTGCACAGAGCTTTAAAAAGCCTTTCAAAATTTCATGTGCATACAGATTTTTTTTCCCAGACTTATAATTCCWATCGTCTCTCTCTTCAGTTGTGGTAGTGTCAGATAAAATTCCTTATAACATTAAGTAGGTTGGATAAGCTGAAGAGATTTTATAGCAGTGGCATATTCAAGTTGTAGAAGGACTAAAAGCTATTAAGGTCAATATACTGTTTCCTGATTTGCATCTATAATTAGTAGCAGAATATGTCCTATCTATTTTAAAGAGTAATCTTATTTATGCAATGAAATACTGGTTCATCTCATTAAAGAAAGGAATCCATCTTGTCTTAAAGTAAAATTTGGGACRCAATTCTCCTATTATTGTTTATTTTTGAAAAGCATTCTTCTTAGGTGGTGACACAGGAATAAGATTAGTTTGGTTACCAGATTGCACTAGTCTGCAGATAAATAATCAGCTGATGAAAAAATATGTTTCATTCTTTTTCTAGCCAAAATTTATAGATGTGTGGATGGGGGAGGGGACAGGGACACACACACACACAAAATTCCCACTGATATTCATTTTCAAATCTAAAAAAAATGGTTACAAAAGAGGAAAATGCAAAGCTAGAAGCTTACGAAGACGGAGGCTAGACTTTGGCTTACCATCTTGCTTTTGGCGGGGCAAAAAACAAATGACTTTGCAACTAATCATCTTTTAACCATAAATTTATCTGTTGACTTAGGGGTTGTTTGGTCTTTCAGTTATTTGAAGAATTGATTTAGATGTCACTGGGAATAGAGCAAGAGCAAGAGCAGATAGAGTAGAATAGAATAGAATAGAATAGAATAGAATAGAATAGAATAGAATAGAATAGAATAGAATAGAATAGAATAGAATAGATAAGCTACTGATTTGGAAACCTGCAGCTTTTCTTTCCCTGAAAGGAGAGGCTGCTAATACTGTTGCACAGTCAGTGAAAACGTATATAGTGCTAAACCTTGGTGTGATGCTTCTAAGTTCCTTTGCCCTCTGATGGGGCAAACGGTATCAGCTGCCATTGAAACTGAAGAATTTGCCTTTGCATGGTGGTGTCTCTTAAAGGAAATAGTGCAGATATGCACTTGTCAAAGAAGAATGATTTTGYTCAGTGAAAATATAACCAGTACTATCATAATAAGTGAAAGCCAAAGAAATTGCATAATCACTTATCATATGGAGAAAAAAAGAAAAACTGGCAGGAAAGGTTTAATCTGCAAAGTAAGCTTTCAGCTTCTGCTATTTGTGTACTTTTCTCAATAAATATTTATGGACAGAATTGTTCTTAGGCTACTCATATGAAGACGATAAACATGTTTCCTTCCTTCCTGTGAGCATTTGAGCTTTTCACTGAGTCATGACCTCTTTTTTTTTAGAAAAGTCAATCAGCCCTATTCTGAAGCAGGACGTGTTGCTCGCTCTCTGCAGAATTCATACATTTTTAGATGCAGCTGGAGTAATCCTCTTTGCTGCCACCCTATTCCTCAGCCCCCATTACCTCAGCACTCGCGGCAGCTGGCTCACTGTGCTCAGCAAATGGGAGAGAAAGGACGTTCCGCAGGTTCAACTGTTCTGCTAGAAACTCAGTAATGAAATCAGAAATGACAAGGTGAGCTCAGCAGAGACCAAGCTCTGAGGTGATTTTTTGTTAACCCTTTGCTGGCTAACCCTTTCATCCACATTCCCAGAAAAATCAAATCTGAATCTACAATTAATTGGTACTCTTTATTCTTCCTGGTTTGTTTGTGTGGGGGGGGTTTCTTCAGGGAAGGAGAAGGAAGGATGGAGGGAGAAGAAGAGGGGATGTGTGGGGAGAATGGCTATCTTTATGTGATATTACATTATTTGCCTTTGAGAGTGCTGTCACTGAAGAGATATGAGAGTAAGTATTATATCTAGAGAAAAACAAGGAGACCCTGGATTGCTGAGAAATATTGACATGCATACATAATAATATGTATTAAAACTGTCCACTTACACTGAGACAATATGATACAACACGGGTGCCAGTTTTTCCTTCATTGCAAAACCAGAGTTCCATCTGGTTCCTCCTCATCAAGTTTTCTATTTTAACCTGTATTTATTTGTATTTTGAGCTCCCAAAGAATACATGGCGAATTGAGAAACAAATGGCTATAAACACAGTACAACAGCAGACCAGGTGAAGTATCCCCAMATCAGAGCTAGTGATGGTTGAGGCCAAATGCTCTGTTCAGCGTGTACTTAAGCAAACAGTGTAAGATGGCTGAGAAGGTGACCCACCATCACATGCACAGGCTTGATATCGCCAAGATTCGCTGTCAGGAGTCCAGTTTACCAGCTGTTCTGTCTGTTAGCAGTGACCACACAGGAAAGATGCAATGCTGGTTACAGGCTGCCTATTTATAGTCTGAGAAGGGACGACCAAGATTAGTTTTCGTTACAGCAACTAACATGAAGGCTGAATCTGAGCCAGACCAGCCCCACTTTAGAGGGTCAGACTGCAGTCGAGGTAATTAGTACAGGCGTACGTTAAGTTTACAAGGCGCAGCGCAGCACTATATACGATAATGAACTCCAGCCAAGCTGGTACAGCTAAATGACAAGAACGCAGCCCAAACGCAGAGTGTCTGTCTTAGTGCTGGCTGTGGGAAGGCTGTGCGGGCCAGCTTCTGCTCTCAACTCACTAGCCCTCCATCTCAGTGCCCGGGTGGGTGTACGTGCTCCGGTGGCCTGGGTGCACCCACACAGCTCGAGTGCTTCCATCTCCAGGGTTAGCTCTGGTCTTGTTCCAAGGCGTTTCTTGACTCATGTCAATGTTTCCTTAGAGAAATGCTGCATTTGTTTCTGTCCTTCAGGGGATTTCCTTCAAGAACAGAGACTGTCATGCAACAACAAATTCCTATGAAATTAGGTGGTTTCCCTAAATCAGATCCTGATTCACATCGGTTTCTGTGCAGCCAGGTTTTTCCTCCAAGGCTGCCTTTTAGCTGTACATTTGAAGTCTCGGTTGATCCAATACAAGCAGATTTTGGTCCATTTGTGCCTTTATGCGACTTAAGATTGCCATTCATAGAGACTATCTTTTCCCAATGAAGAAAATTGTAAAATCCAGTGTCAGAGTACAGCTCTTCCCTCTGGCAGAAGAAGAAAGACTTCGTAGATCAAAGCCAAGTACACCTCTGGTGTCAAGCAGCTCAGCCTCTTCACAGATTGTGAGTAGTTTCTTATTTAGACCAAATACAGACTAAAGCTCCTATTCTTTGGTATAGCCTGAACTCTTTCTCAACACCAAATGCCTGATCTCGTAGCTGTGATAGTGAGCATGACTGTGATGTTCCCTTTCAAAAAGTTTAGATCTGCCATGGCAGATATTTATTTATTTCTCTGACACATGGAGTCCTAAGAAGACTTCTGCTTTCRGCTGCATGATATCACAAGTGATAGAGTGGGCTTTGAGGCTCAAGCAGAGCCTGAGTAGAATTCACCAGCACTCTTCAAAGTAATTTATTAAATTTATTTCTATTTCTATTTATGTTGGAAAGAAATGTCATAACAAGTAATGAGACATGATGGGTATCTTGGTCATCATGAGATAATTACACTCATGCAGGGTTACAAAACACTGTGAAGAAACATTTACTTCTCAACCCATAGTGAAATTTTTGTCATCTTTGCTTTTTAAGTGTTGATAGATCTTTTATTTACGCATGTATTTTTATCCATAAATGATGTTGCCGCATTGGTATCTTGCTATTTGAGCAGGCAGAACAATGTTAAGAATTGTGTTCTCTATTTTCGATATGTTTTGACACTCATTTAATGACTTCACACAACAGCAATGCATTTGGATAATGTGAAAGGTAAGAAGTAAATTTATGGAAAATTATTGTCAACACTTGTATCACAGTAGTGTGTTCAAATTCCAGCCAAGTTCAGTACTCTGCTTCAAGAAAAAAAGCTGTCTCTTGCAGCCTAAGATTGTAACTGCAGTTTGCTGCGTATGTTTACAGTCCTACAAGATCAAGATTCAAAAAGACCTTATGAAGGAAAAGAGGGAAGAGGTATTTTCTTCATCTCAGAGATCTTGGACTCTGGAGCCATAAGCCATAAACAACTTGGCCAAGGTCATGTATGATAAGAATGTCAGAGCCAAGAAATTGAATTTAGAATGACTGAATTATGGCACAGTGCCCTTACCCCAAGTCATCCTTCCATTTCAGATAAAAATCTTCATTGCAAGGGATTCCTTTTGTGTTCTGGAAATCTAGTTTAGATGTGCATGCTTTTCCCACTTTGTGCCATGCTYTGTAAAATGYCTTAAGGCAGTTTTTCTCTGCAATCTTTTATTGTTAATATGCCAGCTGTAACATTCCTTTACAAGTCCAAATTTCTGGATGACTATTTAGTAGAGAGACATTTAGCACGGGAAAACCTAGAAAAGGAAGGAGGGCAGGTAGGAGGGCAGGAGAGTGGAAGGAAGGAAGGAAGGAAGGAAGGAAAGGAAGGAAAGAAGGAAGGAAGGAAAGGAAAGAAGGAAGGAAGGAAGGAAGGAAGGAAGGAAGGAAGGAAGGAAGGAAGGAAGGAAGGAAGGAAGGAAGGAAGGAAGGAAGGAAGGAAGNGAAGGAAGGAAGGAAGGAAGGAAGGAAGGAAGGAAGGAAGGAAGGAAGGAAGGAAGGAAGGAAGGAAGGAAGGAAGGAAGGAAGGAAGGAAGGAAAGGAAGGAAAGGAAGGAAAGGAAGGAAAGGCAGAGAAAGAAAGATCTTTGTTTCTTTTTGAGATATCTTATTCACACTTCGTTTTCTCTTTCATTGCATATTATTTTGGCTGAGATGGAAAAGATTTGGGAGGTAAACGTTGAGTAAATGCTCTCAGATTTGTATAATTGAGTGTAATGCCATGAACAGTAGAGCTACGCCAGAATGATGTGAAAGAGGTCAGAAACAGATCTCCTGTAGATGTAGAGGAGTGTTTTGCTTTCGCAAACCATTTCACCTCCGAAATAATAAATTMATTTCAATTTTTGAATGAGATTGATTTCCTTGCCATTTTTATTCAAGCCAGAACCAGAATTGTTTTTTTTTCCTGGTCATTGTTCATACTTTCACGGAATAGTTCACAGAATAGTTGAGGTTGAAAGGGGTCTCTAGAGATGTTAAACCTTTAACACAGGTTATTGGTACTAGATTTTTTTTGAATGCTGAAGCTAATAATTTTCTATAGGGGGGTGCTATGTACAAGTCTTTCTTATATATCTGTAAACTCTGGTTGGTTTAATCCTCATTAAATTCATAAGGGCATTTTAACATATATATACATTTAAGATTCTTTGTCTCAGTGCTGCTACCACTCAAGTCCATAAGAATTTTATGACTAGCTGCAACAGGAGTGCAATAGATCCCTTCTTCTGTCTCCATATGATGATCTATTTAGTCTAAAAAAATTTAGTTAGGGTTCTGGTTAAGATTTGCTATTACACTACATATATTTGCTTGCATCACCTATATGGTATTTGAAGAGTCACTAGTCAATGACTGCTCAAAGAGTGACAGCTGCAATTCTACAGTGAGCTCACCTGAGTAACTGCCCATGTAACTTTACTCTCTGATAACAATATTAACAATGGCACTAATGGTAATGTTAAGACTAAAAAAGGTGGATAAAGGGAGTATAGCCAGTCACAAGGCTCTAGGGGACCACTTAATACGGGAAACTTCTTTTTAGACTAAAATTTTGTAAGTACTCTTTCTTTGCATTCTTGGATTTAGAACACTGCTGAGGTAGTGTAAGACCTAGTAAGATCACGGTAAGRTCTTTGGGCACAGTGATAGTCTTAATGAGTTATTTTAAAGGTAAGGAACAGGCAGYGAATGGAAGAAAGGCTCAAATGCAGCCAAGTGAGAAGTGTCTCTGCTGTAGACGATATAGAAATTAATCATAAAATTACTTTTCAAAGACTGTCTTGCAAAGTCTGATATTGGTGACTGAAGGGGAAGAGGCTAGGTATACCAAGGAGTATGGCCAGAGCCAGAGCACATCATACAGCAGATGTTCTAGCCAAAGCTTCAGTTTATGGGGTGGAATGGTACCATACCTCCACTGGTTCTTCTCAGTTCCTAGAGCAGTCTAGAACTGGGAGGCCACAGAGGTATTTTTAAGCCTTTGACTGTTTGGATTCAGCACAGGATGTCCATCTCTAGAATTCAAATTCTCCACAAAAGCTCTTAATTGATGGCCTAAATAGTATAAATGGCAACCATCAGTAAAAACCAYATGCCTAGAAAATATATTATGGGAAGTTGGACCTCGAATAATGTTACAGTGACATAAAACTGGAGTGGCACCATGAGAATCACGTTTGTAGTTTTACTTCTTAACTGTAGGTTTGATGTACATAAGTATTTCTTAATTTCTGTGGAATTGGGATTGGGACATGAACAAAGGAGTCATTGGAAGTATATTTTTATATGCTATATATATGCTATATTTCTATAGCAGTAGAACAGCATAACTTTGTATTAGTGCACCTGCTGAATTAAATTAATACTTCAAGCAAATGCTTTTAGCCATAGGTTTCATCAGACCTCAGAGGACTATGATTCATCAAAGGACCTAGTCATATCTTGTAAGTTAGATATTCTCAGTTTTAGTTCAGAAGGCTCTGAAATCCATCCACTAAGAGAAGATGAAGCAAAATAATTTTATGATCTCTGTGAATAACAGGTAATTCTGGAATCAATGACATGAAGAATAGTTAATGTGCTACATCAAGACTAAATTGCATCTTACATTTTAATTCTGAAGCACATTTTCCATTGTGAAAGTGGAGCTGCTCAAGGAGAACACAAATCAGATGGTCAAAGAGCCAAGACACTGAGGCCAGATCCATAGCCAAACACCAGTGACTGAAGCCACACATAGGAACAGAAATGTCACCCTAAGCAGAGAAACTTTCCTCAAAAAATGAGAAAATGTAGAGGGGGAGAGCTGCATAGAGATTACCCAACACATCCTTCTTAAAAAAAGTCATGCCAGGGACAGCAAATGGGAATGGCAGAAGTAGAAATGGTTTATTGGATCATGTTGTCCACATGGTGTTGGGCCAGTGCAATGGCTCTATGCCTCTACTGAACTCCAGAGCTGCATCTCATTGTCCACATACCTAGCCAAGGATCTGGAGAGCAGAAGGGAGGGGTCTGAGAACTACTCTTTCCTGCAGTTCACCTCCGTAGCACAGGGAATAAATTTAGTACCACAGGGGAACTGAGCTGTTAAGAAAGGACATTATTGTCCTTGTGTCTTTGTCTTACATCTTGCACAGTCATGTGCTGAGCATACGGTGGTTATGCAGTATTACCAGACGGGAATGGTAAGCTATTACAATTGCTTTGCACGGCTATAAACACCCACCAATATCTACAAGGCAAKAGAGAATCAGATTCTCGTAGTTAGTAACATGGTTTGTGGACAACAGCAGGTTCCTGTATTTAATGTTTACCATTCTGGCATCATGGCAGGGTTCCTACACACTGCATTGACTGTGGCACAGGGGTGATCAAGCTGATGTTTGCAGGTCAGTTATTGTTTAAAAAAATTCCCTTGAAAGGACGCGAGTTTACATGCATCATTAAAGCTCCATCAGCACATTACACAGCTCCAGGTTGTAAACCATGCCAGATCAGGACCTTTCATTCTGTAGATGGATGAAAGTAATGATGCCAGCAGTGACGGGGTATGCATCGTGATTAAGCATTGTGACCAGAAGGCAAGACTTTTGAAAAATGATCTTCCAAAGATGATTGCAAGTAACGCAGCAGGTGCTGGAAACTTTTCTGCATCACTGAATCTGCTTCATTGACTCCAACATTTCACTGATAAATGTGATTGCACTTTTCCCTCACTCAGCAAATATAGTGACTGGCAGAGTAAAGCAAACTTTAGCATCTGTGTTTATATCCATTGATCTATGTCTTGTAAGTGTTATGTCACTTGAGAATCTTTATGAAAACAGATAATTTATAACGGCAGGGAGATAAACTGCTATCCATCTTACTGCAATCTTAATGTAAGCTGGATTATGTCCTTCATTACTGACCATAGTACTCAAGTTGAGCCCAGATAATAGGGTAGAGACTCTTTCATTTCTAAATAAGCAATTTGAGGCTAGCCTGCATTTGTAATTCCTGAAAGACAGTTAACCTTCTACTCAGTATCTTGTTCTGCATAAAGGAGCTTGGGGCTTTAGACCTTGAGCCTATGTGAAAAGGTGACGAATTCTGTAACGAGCTCAACTGTTGTCACAGCAGTGGCAGGCATGCAGGACTTTTGCCATTCGCAGTAAAAGAAGAGGTGGCAAAGGACTATGGGTGGAGACCAAACAACCTTCCCACAACTGGAGGAGACAAAAGCATCAGTGGAAGATCACCACCCAAATGCGCAGGGACAGTTAACCTTTTTCAGGATCTCGCTTTCAGAAAAGAGGCATGCAGTGAACTTCCAGAAGAGAAGCCTCAAGGAATTACTTTGAGTTTGAGGTGTAGTATAGAAATCAAAGAGGTTAAAAACCATAAGCACAGTTTTTCAGTTCAAATGTACTTTCTGCATCTGGACATATTGATCTCGTCCTGACTTTGAAACTCTAGAACCCTGCAAGCCTCCTCCAAATCCTAACAAAGGCAGGCTCTCAGCCCAAATCTGCCAGATTTCCTCCATCTGTCAGGCTTTTTAACACTCCCGTTCTTTAGAAGGAACCAGTTTTAGTTAGATCAGCCAAAATGCATTCCGTTACAATGCTGCAGCCTTCTGGAGTTGAGGTAATTTAAAAAAAAAAWAAWTTTTTTTTCTAAAGCCTAGCATTTATCCTTTAAAATTTGAATTGTCTTTAATGTGACAATCAACACAGCAGAGCTAACTTTTCTGTTTTGCTAACTCTGAACTCACCTTTAGATGTGTTGATATTCTCAGCAGGTTTTGTGCTGGACTTCCAGCCATTTGTTACTTTGTTGAAAGATACAGAGCTAGTTTTATCTTGAAAATTGAAATCTAACCTATATTTTTATTTAGCCTGAAAGGATGTAATTCAGTTTGCTGTTATGCAGTGTTAATACACTCTTCATCTGTTGACTTGGGGATTATTTTTCTTGTGTGTTGTCAAAGGACTTTTCTGCTATTAAGCCAACATCTTGTGTAGCAATTCTGTTTAGTATATTTTTCTTGATTCATGTTCGGATTAAGTAAATCAGGACACTACCATCTTAATTTTAAATCAAGTAGTAATTTACACGCTTCCTTTCAAATGATATTTTGCCGTGATGTTGATAAATTGTAAACCCATAGCCCAAGAAATACAATATTGCCATCTCTACTTAGAGTCTATGCATATTGTACYGAGGATGCAAGGCCACAGGCTAGCCAGACTTGCACTCTTTTGGCCYCTGCCTCAAGCTTATTTTACTTGGTTTAGCTGAAATACCATTTTTTTTTCTAATGACAGGGTGGSTAGGCCTAGTTGGGTTTACTTTTGCTTATCTTCTTATGGTATAACCACATTTTTATATAGATACTAGTAAAAAGTAGTTACTTTGTGCAGAATGAGATATTGATGACTAACATAATGATGCAATGCAGAGCAATACACATCTGGTATGASAGCAGCAGCCTTGAAAAGTGGGAACGTGGGATGCAGGGCAGAGGAGTACAGGAATGGGATGACACAAGACTGGGCACTGACTGATACAGGGGACCCCAGGGCTATAACCAGTTCACCAGCAGTCAAATAAATTCAGGGCTGGAGCTGGGTGAAATTGATTTCGTGGGCATCAAAGAAATCAAAGAACATATGCAAAACTTAACATATATAGTAAATTATATATACATTAAGTGTATGTATAGGTAGCCTAGTAAAACATATAATAAATGTGGCAAGGAGTTGCAGACCAGTGAAGAACAAAGGTGTAAATGCGTGTTAGCACAACCAAAACCAACACCGATCCTTCAGTGAGGGAGAAGCCACCAGCCTTGTAGTCCTCCCAGCGAAGGACTTAGGCTGCTGACAACTTGCCATCCTCGGTCTCCTCTCCCCGCAACACACACCCCTCCTGCTCAGGCTGGAGCCATGCTCTCAGCCCCACTCGGAGTAGCACCATCGACAGAAGAGGGCTTGCCTTGCCTCGAGGTTGCGGTTACACCTCTCAAAATAAGGTACAACKCAGTGCGAGAAACACTGCCAATTTTCTTCGACTTTTCTTTTGTTTCCTGACTAACTTGTGACATTCTTTTTTGATTGGAATATCTTTCTTCCTTCTCCCCCCCTTGTTTCATTGACAATGAAGTTGGATGAAGTCCAACAGCGAATTTGGATTTCTTTAAGGCAAATTCCACTCATGATGCAGATCTGAAGACTTAAATCAAAGCTGTGATTGTTGCTGTACTGATACCCAAACTGCTCTGAGTGTGCCTGCATAGATTCCTCTCTCCCAGGATGGAAGAAGAAGAAAGGAAAAAAAAAAAACTTGATTTGTTGAGCATAATTGTATGGATAATCTCAATCCATTACTTTGTGGCATAGAACAGTTTTCCATTCACACATCCATCTTCTCTGAAATAAGAGACTATTCTTACATTTTATTCACATAATGGTTTTGATAGAAAATCTGTTTTGCTGCAGATGAGGGCCCTGGAGGTTTTTGGTCTATTGTAATACATAAGAGCTGGCTGACACTGCAGCATTCGTTCTCTAGTGCTATTGCCTAGCAGGGCTAAAAGCACTGACGTCTTTTACAGTTCTGCTATTGCCATTATCCGTTTCAATGGGGTTTAAATGTAAAAGTGAAATTGATGGTGTTAAAGCATGAATTTCAATCATGCTAAGAAAGAAGATATTGATGGAAGCTAGCAAGGGAGTTCTGGACAAAAATACTGCAAGGGAGAAGCTGAAAGGCTGATTGCTGTAAGCCCAGTGACTCTGAGCTACCACACATAAAAAGACGTTGGTCCATGTTGCATAACTCAGGACCAGGTGAATTTGTCCTTATCAGTATTACGGCAACCATCTCCTTCCTCCTCCCTGAGGTGGGACTTCATGGAAAAATCTTCAAGTCTTTATTCAGCTTTTTATCTGAGATTTGAGKTGTCCCTTCTCACTTGATCTTTGCAATCAGGGTGATTTCTTGTGGCTACAGACTATTGTGCTTCTYGTAAAAATCATACCTTTGTAATTAYAGTGCAGCGTTCTGTCTGAGACTGAGTATGGAGCAGTRGAAGAGTCACTTTGTACCATGCAAATTATAAAGAACACAGTAACTCAGAGTTAGCAAAACCAATGAGAAAGAGGTCGGGCTGTTTTGCAGGAGCTTAATGAGTTGGATTTTAATTTCCACAGCAGATAACCAGAGCTGTGAGCAACCTTGACACAAATTGGAAACAGAATCACGAAGTGTTATGTGGCCTATTGAAGGAGCTGTGGCACAACTATTGCTCTGACCCCCGCTTGGATCAAGACAAACATCCATGACAGAGTTTCTTCTGGGGCTGTGGTCAGCTTTTCCCTTGCCTGCCTCTGCGTGCCCCATGTCCTAAGGCTTAATGCCATCACCAAGAAACACGCAACTTTGTGAGAAACACAGCCATATTTTGGGGATCTCCACATTTATCTTGGGTTGCAAACAACTGAAAAGGCTTGTCTGGTGTCTTGATTTATTTGTATTTGTGCTTCCATGACAGCACCATGCTCTGTACCTGTTTAATTGGTTTAAGACAAGTTTAAACACTAAGCGAGCTTAAAACAACAGGGCTGTAAAACAGAGCTGTGGTCTTAATTACAGAATTATAGATGAGGTTACAAAGAAGAAAATAAAATTATAATGTTATATTTCAGAATATACTCTACAATAAAAGTCCTCCTTAGCTTTCATGGTATTTTAGCTAACTGGAGGGAGAAAAGGCAAAGAAAGGGATGGTGTGTCTCCGAGCACCTCTTTCTTCCCATCTTCAAAATAGAAGCTTTTCTGACTTCCCCATCTTAAWGTTTCCAAGCCTACTGCACCCCTGAAAAATGCTATCCCTCCTAGCTTGAGTGACTTTCTTACAAAGCAGAACATTTCTTGCAAGACTTTCCCAGTCATGTTCCATAAGCATACCGTTTTGTAAGGTCCAGTTACTCCTAGGCAATAATCATGACACAATAATTACTAACAGGATGGATTACAAACTTAGCATTTAGAGTGTTCTTTCTAAATAAACTCCCTTTCCCACCTCCTGTTAGTTTGGTATCCCTGCTGCCGTAACATCTACCCTGGGTTTGAGTCCCAGTCCCAGTTTCCTCCATCTACTGCTTGCTCAGCCTAAAGTGGGAGAAAAATGCCTGTAGGATCAATATGTTCAAACCATTTGAGGAAAGGAGTGTGACAATGTGCCAAAGAAATTTTAGTGACTAACAAAGGTTCCTAGCAAGCAACAATAATAATGTGTGTAAAGTGGATTGTTATTCAAGATTTCCTTAGGCAGCCCCTTTCTTATCAAAAGATACCATTTTATGATAAAAATCATTATGTCTGTTTAGCGAAACATTTCCATTGTACTCTTAAAATGTCTTTTTCCCCTGAAAGTGTTTTGAGGTGAACATATACTGACGTGCAAAACCATGATTTTATCTTTATAGGAATTTGTTATGAATGGTCTTTGAAAATGTCCCTCTCAAGCTGCAGGTTTTCCCRTTCAATGTGCACTGTTTGTATTTATCCTCTCGCCAGTAGCACCTGCAGCCAAGGCTTTCTGCAGTCAAATCACAGTATTTCGAATGAAATGTAAAATCCTTAGTGATGGACCTCTTCAGTAGACTAGGTGTGGCACTAAATAAAAATTGGTTGGTTTTGTTTCAACAAAATGGTGACATGCATTTCAATATGAACCCATCCGCCTGCCTGGCCCTGTAGTTGTACTCAGTAGTGGTAGTCCTACTTGTAAGTGTACCGTGGTGATGGTTTGGAATCTTAGACACACGGCTGCGCCCCGTTGGATAAACCCACAACCCATACCAGTCCTAAAAACCCTGAAACCTATATTTTACTTTAAAAATAAAGAAAGTGAAATCTTCTCCTCTGACTATACAAAGGAATGGCCACATACAACTTAAAATTAATTGCTTGTAAAGGCAAACCTGCACTTTGGTTATGTCATGGTTAAGGATTTAACCCAGAGTGTACCAGCATTGCAGACTGAGTCTATGTTAAATTGCATTTAATGCTTTCAAGTTTGCAAGATAATTAAAAAGATAAAATATTACAAAATAAATAGCTGKTTTGTATAGCAGTTCCTACTCTTATTTGCTTAATTGCAATAGTAATGATAATATACTGTATTGCAGTGGAGGCTGCAGTTAAGGGAATAGGGTGCCGTTGCGCCAGGACTTGACAAAATAAGACAAAAAGGTGATCCTTTCAACAAAGCCGCTGTCAATGCATCAGTGGAAGTAATTAGTTAAGGTAGGTGTCTAACGTGTAGTTCTTGAGCTGTGTGAGGCTCAGGTGAGACGTAAGGGTGGTGCGAGCGCGGGAGGTGCGTGCGGTGCCTGATGGCTGGACGGAGCGGGCAGGAAGGCTGGTCCGTCAGCGGCATCCCCGGGCAGAGGAGGGAGCCTGGCAGCGGAGCCCGTTGCAGCCGCGCTGGTTGGCTGGACGGTGACACAGCTGCATACTCATCCTGGTCTCATTTGGAGTAGTGGAGGTGGCTGGGGAGCCTTTTTCGCTGGAGAGATATTTGTCTCCATTAGTACTTGAACTTCGTAGTAGGTTCCCTGTAGCTCTCACAGCTCTTGTCATGTGTTCTTTGTGTTTTAGGCTTATATCGTGGGTAATATTCGGAGAATGTAAAGCTAGGGGACTAAAATACTTAYTTAGTTTATAAAGGCATGCAAGCATTTCTACAAGGTTATTCAGGGCAGCTAAATTAGCTCCTTAGCAGGTTTTGCCTTAATATATTCCTTACTTTTTGTCTAAGTCCTGTTTATTTCATGTGAGTTTATTCAGCAAGTGGAATAAAACCTGTTTTGAGAGTCTGCCACTGTCTAGCATATCTGTAGCTCCCAGGAGAAGGAAATGTAGATGTCCAGGTACATCTGCAGGAGGGGAACTGTATACGGTAGTCCATCTGGATCCTGTACTAACAGATTATTGACAAAGCACTCATGCACCTAGACCATAAGCAACCCTAATATTGAGGGAGCACTCTGAAAAGTGAGAGATGGAAAGAGACCTGAGACCATGAATGAAAATAAAATCCTAGACCTTTTTTATCTGTGTTGCTTTATCATTAGGTATGTTTTCAGAGAAGGACCTTGCAGTTATTAGCAGACTTTTCTTGCCCAAGCTTGTTTATGATGTGAAGATTATTGACGTTTCTACAGAAATCATTAATAACATTCAATCTGGAAATTACCGGTTTGTCTAAATASGGTAAATAGTAATACATGTTGAAAACCAGCTGACCTAGCCTAACCTGTTAATTCACAAAATGATGTATCTTGTGTCATGAATGCCCATTTCATCCCCTTTTCATGCTCACACGTGCAGGTACACACAAAATCTCAGTTACAACTTTCCTCCTGGGATGAATTAAAGTAAATGGAAAGCTGCTTCTTTTTCCAAAGCCTCTCATTCTGCATTCTTGAGAGAGGCAGTATTAAATGGAGGGGATGGGATAGAAATGTGGAAGGCAATAGTATGCATGTATTTAAACCTAAAGCTGCCTTCTGTTAATTCAGATGTTCAATTTAAATTTGAATAGAGATTAATAAATTACACAAATTATAACACTTCAGACTTGGGTGTGGGCCAGTGGTGTTACATACAAGCAGTGTTGAGCTTCTGGAGCTTCAGCATGCTCGTTTATATTCATCCAGTGCTAACCAGAGAAATAATGGYATTATCACCTAGTTCAGTAATCAAATAATGGAAAACCAATCTCCGTGAGTTTTGACTGGAATGGAAAGTAGTTTCTTATTGTGTTTATTAGATGGAATACTAAAGACTCAGCTGTGGTGAGTTAATGGGTGATATTTTAATAAATTTCTGAATCTGGATACACAAGCATCCTGATGAAAGTAGGATTAGCTGTTTCAGTCTCTCATTGGCTTACCATATCACCTATATCTTATTAATTTTTTTGTCTTTGCAATGTAATGCTACCTTGCACAGAATGTTGACTGGCATGCCAGCTGAAGTACTGTTATAGTTCTTGAATATTATTAATTATGATATTTCTCTGGTGGAAATGTATCAGGGGACTATTAGGGGCATATGTCAATTGTGTCTGTATTGCTTAGCTTCCTTTTTTGGATTTTTCCTGTGATATATATTAATAGACTTCTAACAGACATGTCTACATTTTCAGAAGAAATGAGTGTAGTTGTGCAGAGTAAATATGAAGTCAGATAAGTTACACRTGAGGCAATGTATGAAAGCAAAACATGTGCCTGAGGTGAGGCAGTCACCAAATTAGTGTTTTGCCTGTCTGTCTGATCTCCCATGAATTCAGTGTTACTATACTAAACATGTAGTAGCAACACATTGCTRTATGACTGAATATGATAAATTAGGAACTTGAAAATAAATGTACCATTAACTTGCTCTACCTTCGGAAACCTGACACGCCGTATCCAGAAAAACAAAAAGGAGGTAGTAGAATCAAGGTGTTTTGGGTTTTTTTTCAGCGTAGACAACACTGTAGTGTATAGTGACATGAAAAGCTTCAACTTTTCAGACAGCTTCAAGGGGGTACTGAAACGTGTGTATTTCCTGCCTATCTCATGCAGGGAATTACTGGAAYGCGGCTTCTTTCGTTACTTCATCATCCTACCTTCACTTCTCCACCTTCCAAGGGGAAACCAGCGCAGACATCTCTTTCTATTTCAAAACGTCGGCCTCGGATGGGGTGTTCCTTGAGAATCTGGGGAACACTGACTTCATCAAACTGGAGCTGAAATGTAAGTATGTGCTTCCCATCACTCTTCTTGGCACCTGAAGTGGGTTCGTGTCAGATGGTAGGTTTCAAGGAATGTGTATCATTCAGTAAAATGYGTAAGCTCACTAAATTCTGGAGGAACTTCCAAATCAAGCTGCTTGACATATTTTCAAGTTGCCTTACGTGGGAGGAGGGCTTGAAGTGTATTTGGATTGTTTATTGAGAGGAGAAATATAAAGAAGGATAGAACCGGTAACATCAGTTATAAAAATGACACTGACCTGAAAAGATTTTTCAAAATTGCATGCCAGATTTATTTCTTTAAAGACTGTGTCTGCAGCTATGTGTGCTTTTCTGGTTTATCTCACTGTTGTTTGGAAATAGGGGAAAGAAAAAAAAAAAAAGAGAGAGACCATCCACACAGCACTGTAAGGAGCCAAAGAGCTGAAAACTTGCATATGATATTTAAAAGCCCTAAAAAATCTCATAGAAATAAATCTTTATCTGTTAATAAAATCRCTGATCCAAAAAAAGAGGGCATAATGATATCAAGAGGCAAGTTAATTTTATTATTTAAACCATTTTTAATGGCCCAGGGGCAAACTTTCCAAGGAAAGATGGCCAAATCCTCAGCTGTACCTGAATTCTCCTTAGTGAAATTGAAGCAGTTGAATTTGGGGGGGGGGGGGGGGGGGGGGGGGGGGGGAATATTTTATGTCTCCTTTGTTCTCCCTCGGCCCAGTTTACCCTGTCCTAGGTGGGAGCGGGGGCAACGTGGGGCTGTGGTTGCAGCCTCCAGCCGCAGACGAGGGCAGCGGCAGCGGGGTGACGTGGGTGCAGCGAGCTGCCTCCCTCCGCTCCGGCGCYGGGAAAAGCATTCGTGCTTCCTTTGGCTGGCAGGAGCCACCCGWGGAGGCCGAGGACACAGCTCTAAATATTGATGCACAAAAGTCAGCGTCGAAAGACACTGATGTTGCAAGAGRAGAAGTTGCTTGCATACCCCAAATAATCTATTTTCATGCAGATTCAATGCAACTTACGTGCGCGCATCTAATTTTAAAACAAAAAGCCATTTCTGACACTTCCCGAAGTCTAAACACACAAATTAGAATGTGGAAATTTAGAAACCACCAGGAGGYCCCTTTAAAATGCAACTAAATTTCCCCTTCGGGTAAGAATATTAAGTGCCAAGTTCCAAGTGGGTGATAGCTTCTTTCCCTCTTTCTACAAGGAATTTAGTTGATGTTGCTTAATCCCAATTTTCTGTAATCTGCAACTGGTGCAAATCAAAATAGCTCCTACTGAATCACAGGGAGTAGTCTCATTTGTATTAACAAGGGGCACAGCCCTTTAGTAATGAAGTGGCAGCTATTTCTAATTTCACTTTGAATTTAAGTAGTATTACAGTCAGCTGAGGTGGGCATCTCCGGAGCTTCTTGCTTTTCTAATATATGGAAGGTGTTCTCAGCCACTGTAGTTATCAGACCAGCCATGCTGTTCACTTAGCTAAAAAATGACAATAACAGTGAATAAAGGTGACTTGGCAGTAACTATAATTCTTTTGAACTCAACRCAGTTTAAATAATAATCATGCTGCAGTGGCTCACTGAATAGATGCACCAGCTCGAGAAAGCATGTGGCAGTGTACCCAGAATATTATTAAACAGGAATTTAATTTTAAGCCTATGCTTGAGATCCACTGACTTTGTTGTGCTTTGGCATATGTATAAATTCAAATTCTGCCTCATGTCCCTGAATCTAAACCTTAGATTACAAATTCTCGATGGTAGAAATTGAAATACCATCTGTAAAAACAGTCTATAAGGTCAAACGTACTATTGCTGTTTCAAGTAGTAAAAAACTCTTGATTAAAATTATGCTGACTGTATTTGCTGAAAGGACAAAGCAGTTCATTCGATATAATTGCATTCACTCTGCCCTTTCTTTCCTGGAAACTATTGCTTGAAATTTTCAGAGCCCCAGAAAATAGGCCTTTCTGTGACTWGAATGTTCTACCAATCATAGCTCAAAAAAAGTTGAATACTGTGGTTTTCGTAACAAAAAGAAACTCATTCTCTCTTCTGAATTACACATTTATTTAATGAATGTTTGTTTTATACAGTCTTCATGTTTGCTTGTTTCATTCTAGTCTGCACTTACGTTTTGTTGGAATTCATTCAAATGAAAAGTTGTTTCAAGATTTCAGAAGTTCCTTACATGACTTACAATCGACCCTGCTGCTTCTTAAAAGTTTGCTTCCCCTTTACAGAAGTCCCATAAAATTAATACGTGRATTTGTTTCTTAACAGGAACATAAAGTTAAGTCAGTCAGGTAATTACAGAATTACCACTAAACCCTGAAGAAGGTTTCCTTTGGCAAGCTGCTTTCTAGTTAACCCATCAAATTCTCTAGTAGAACAGCTATTTTATRTTAAAGGTTTTTGCGTAATGGCCGTCGTCACAGTTTTACTGCAAGCTGCTGCACTTCAAACAGTGGGTGCGTTGCTTTTGTCTGTTCATTGCCTTCTCATACAGGTACAGTTCTCATTGAAGAAAAATGTCTTCCTACAAAACCTTTCTTTGATTTCTTTACTCTTTACAATTCCGAAAGGAAAATGTTGAAATCAGTGTCCTGCCAGCAGACACTGCAAATTCTTCTTTCTTCTTCCTTCTTCTTTTTTCTTCTTATGTGTGAAATACCTGTGTATACCTGTAATATATGGTTAGTGAAGCATAAGCTTAGCTTATGCTCTTAGCTCTACAGACTAGGAACTGAGAGGGTCTACAATATTCAGTATTTTAATCAGCTTGCTGCACTTGGTGAATGCATTAGGGAAACAAATCATTCGGTCTATAAAAATTCTTAGCTTCAAGTCTTTGGAAAGGAGTTTGCTATTGCGTGTTTTATTCTGAGCACAGGAGTTGTCACTAGGAATGCTCATTAAATTATTTTATTGGTGTGCTGTCTTGGAGCTTCTTAAGGTCTAATAACTGCAGAGATTATTTTCTAATTCTCTAGATTTATAAGAAAAGGAGGTGGAATCTTGCAGTATGTTGAAGAGTAACTTCATGTGTCTTCAGCAAAGCCCAAGACTGCCATCTCTGAGGAGAGGGGGAATACAGGAAGGAAGGGAAGAACGTGTTTCTCTGATTTAAGAAATAGCTTTTTCAAACAGCTGACAAGGAGGACTGTTATGAAAAAAACAGTGATAAAATGTTACTATGAATGTGGCTGAAGTCTTTGGTTATTCCATTTATCAGGCAGCTCCTCTGGCAGGCTCGTACTTGTCACCATTCATGGAACAGTTGGCAGAGATGTAGAATTACCTGAAGCCTCAGTTTTTACATACATCAGTAAATCTACAGAACTCCATTACTTTTATAGCTGGCTGGTCAGCTGGCAACAACTAGGGTTGCTTAGAAAGGAGGTAGYTGGATAAGGTATAAATTTTTCTGTAAAGCAGTGCTTCCAGAAACCATATGTCWCTGGTCAAAACTTCCAGGTGTTTTTAAAATTGTTTTTTAGAGAGAGACAAAAATGATGTTTTCTCTTTCAGAGCTTTCCTGTACAGTTTTGGGAGGGTTTAACSTAAAATCCAGTCTTCCTATAAAAACACCATTGAGAACACCATTTTTTCATTTATACTAGCCCCCTTCTTTAACCTTGACCTACCTTTTAGGACCCAGAGGTATGRGACTGCTGTCTACAAAGCTTGCCAGGGCTGTCTCAGACAGTTCCTTGTCAGTGCCTTTCATAAAAGCATTCCACCAAAAAGTTTGAATATAATTTTGAGGAGCTGTTTGACATCTTTCTCAAAGCCCCTCATCTGCTCCCCCAGTGCGTACCTGAAAGCACCTATGAAATCTAGTGTCCACTCTCCATATATCTATAATGTGTATGTGCAATAGAGCCGGCACTGAGAGGCGACAGGGAGTTGGCTATAGTATGCAGTACTCCTGTGAACTGAAATAAGCTGTGTGGCCCACCAGATACACATACCTGCCGTTAAGAGACCCACCTACTGCTGCTAACCAGTTTAGCTGGCAATTAGCCTAATTCATCCTTTGCCTTTACCTCTGTCCCSATGATTCAGAGGTCAGGAGCAGACCTAGCACGTGTGAAACAGAGATGAAACAGCAGCCTGTACRTCAGAACAACAGCAACATGGATCCTGCAGGTCTTCATAAGCAATCCTAATGTTCTTTTTTTTTTTAAGTACTTCAGGATTGAATGTTGCCAAACAAAACATGCCAAGAATTTCATTCTGAGTTCTTGAAGACTTTCAGCTCCCCTCCCCATTCAGTTCTTCCTTGCGGTCACTCCTCCCTGGAAATGGTAGCTTTGCRTAACAGAGCCCAGCTAGAGCCATCGGGGTGCAGGGAAATAGGCCTCCAGGATCCTAACTCAAAACTCTGCAGCAGGCAGGGGCTACCTAAAGTCCGGCTGAATATCAACATGTCTGACTAGGGTCAAATGAGCAAGGATATGGTTTTGTACATTTGAGATGTGGGTTGAAGATTTTGGAGAGCTATGACTATGAAAATCCAACTATTTCATACCTGTGAGGTGTTTGTCAAATAGTCCAAATTTAAATTTTCTGATCAAGAGAAATCSCAAGTTTTGGAAGAGATGTATTCCTGAAAGCAAATTCTGGAAGGGACATATTCCTGAGAATTTGGGAAGAAGCATTGACCATCACTGTTTTGTTTCAGATTCCCAGGACTGTTGCTCTAGAAAGCCAGTGGTGAATTAAACTGTTTCCAGAAAACTCTCTTAACGACACTGTCATATTATTCTAATGGAAAAGATATTCAGCACACTTCTGTAGCTCCTCTCATCTCACTACCTCCAAGCAATTTACATACACTAATGAATTGTGTATCACTGTTATTATTCTGAAGTAAGTAAAGAGCAAGTCAGTTTTGCAACAGAAAAAAAGATGAGATATAAAGATCAGCTTGTGTTTGATCCTGGCATGAACATGTAAGTGAGGAAGGAGCTTTCTTATTAATTTATTGTAGAAAGCTAGAAAGACTTACAACCCCTACATCAGAGATGTCACTTGGCTGATAACCCCGCCAATGCTAGCTGCCCTAAAATTCTCCCCAARGAGTGATCAGTGAACTTGGCTGCTGTGAAAGGGATTACATGGAGTAGCTTGCTAATGAGAGCAGGGGTATGGCTTCAGGAYGGGACTACTTGCTCTATGGGCAAGGGATACTGACAGCCCTCTAATACCTAACAGTTGCACTTGAAAAGTCCTGCATTGCTTCTCGTGCTTTGCTGTTGCTAGGCTTCTTAGCTGAGACATGAGTAACTTCTCCAAAATCAGACAAGCAGCAGTGACAGATCAGGGACCATGATTCCCATTGCTGTTTGCTTCTGCCCAGTTGGCATTCGTTCCTCCAGACTGAATGCTGTAACACATGACTGATTAATATATTTTCTTAAAAATTTTAATAACTTCATCACTTCTTTCTCCAGAGGCATCCTAAAATGGAATTCTACCATATCAATGAGTTTTCCACATGTTACTCTTTAAATTCCCATATGTTAATGTAAATGCAGCTTACATTTTCCACTGCTTTGTCTTTCCAGCTAGGTAGGGAAACCAGTGTGACCTTCATTGTTTCTTTTAATTGAGTTGTTATTTTGCTTTCCTAGCAAAAAGTCACTTTTTTGAAAAACAACCCCCTAGGAGAGCATGTTGCATTAGCCACACGTCAAAGAATGCATAGGACACTGAGCAATCTCTTCATCCCAGGGGCCAGTAAGAAGTTATCAAATTAAACAGAAAAACATTAAATTTCTTCAGGGAAATTTTTGACCCAAATGTTTTTACAGCAGTATTTGCAAACTCTCATCCTATTCCAGGACAATATGAAAGTTACAAACAAACAAACAAAMAAAACTAGTCTGAAGAAGTGCAAGCGCCATTCATTTAAAGATAAGATTCCTTTTCAGATGAGGGAGGTGATGCAGAAAAGCTTGATAGTCAAACATGGCAATTTATGGCTCATCTGAGAACACCTGTATCCTTGTTCCTAATTAGCAGATGGGGATAGGTGCCCAGGCTGGCATGTGGGAGCAAGCCAAAGGCAGCAAATAAACATCCCAGCTGGGGAACTGGCTAAAACCGACCARTAGAAAATCCTAGGCACAGGGCTGTGGGGAAATTAAGGCCATCAGTAGCTCTTCTGTAACTAGCCTGGACTCTGACAGGGTACAGATTGCTGGGTACAGGTTGTTCGACTTTGGTCTGCCTCAATGTCAGTATGGCACTCAYGACCCTGCCATACAGTGCCATACAGCATCCCCTCAGCATTACCCCTCTCCTTTCAAGGGTGCTGGGATGCTTTTCTCATGGCCATAAATGCCAGTTTAACAGTCATTTTATGCGCAGTGTCTTATAAATCAGTTACAGCTCACACAAGTTCAAGGTGGGAACTGCTTGGCATTCAAAAGACATAGCTCTCCCTAGCTTTGGTTTGTGTTGCACTAAATACACGCAACACATGGCAAACCATTACTAGCCCTACCACCCACTAGCGCATCTCAGGTCTTTGCCCTCATTTCCAGTCTACTTTCTGTTACATGCTGAAACTGCATATGCTTTGTTACCTTCTTCATGTATGCTGATCTTTTTCCTGCAGAAAGTAACTATTTACTATACTGCGCAAAATTACCAGATGTCTCAGGCACGTGACAGGAACAGACCTTCTGGGTCCTTGAATTTAGATCCTCGCTGTCAGAGACAACCACGATGCATAACCCATGTCTAGCTCCCTAAATTTGTCCAACTCTCTATTGAAAATAGTTTGAATTTTTGCCAGCTGGACAACTGTTTCAYACCTTTGTTGGTTAGAAATCTTCTAACAGTTTTATTTGCATCTTTTGTTTATAGCCATTYGTTCTTGTTTCAGTATTGTTCTTTGGCTGAACTATTTTCCCTTCCTAGCACTTACTCTCCCCTTGAGTATTTATGGAGCAATCACATCTCTCAGCTTTTAATTGCTCTGTTAAGCAAGACAAACTCCCGTCATCTCTTCTCATAAGRTATTTTCTTTTGTTCCTTTCTCTTGTTATGCTAATAAGGTGCTCCCTACTCAATTCACCTTGAATTCTTCTTTCTTAAACACAGGTAATCAGAACTATCCACATTAATTCTGATAATAGTTTACTAGTTGCCTTGTACAATGGCATACCCTGCCCACTGTGTCCTAGGAATTTTTGGCCGATCACACTGGGATCCCGTTTGTTATGTATTATTTTCTGACCTTCCAACATTGTGTTACTGGCAAAAAAAATTTAGACATATGCTGACTTCTTGCATGAAGGTATTAATTATAATACTAAATATGACTTGACCCAAAACAAATTAGAGGTCCTTTAATTTTCTGATGACCCATACTTCATCTATCTCATCAAAATCTGTGCAATTCTATTTTCCATCTCTGCTATATTTGGAATAAAATCAAATATGCTAGATCTGTAACAATTCTCTTCTTCCAAAAATCAGACTTTTTTTTAATCAAAGAATATCCAGTACATTGACTTTGTTCAATCCTTTATATGCTTTCATATTCTTTGTGTTCTGCCACACATTAGAAAGTGATGTCTGCTTCACTTACTGGCTTTATGTGCACTCTTACCTTGCTCGACTGCAGGGTAAAATCTGGGCACTAAGTCATTAAACTATGGTAACTCCATTAGTTTACATTTTCTTTGTAATTTCCTGTAACTTGAAAAAGTAGTAGTAAAGTAGTAGTAAAGCTAGTAAAGACTGAGACAAAGAAGGCATTCATTACCTCAGCCTTTTCCATGTCCTGTGTCACCAGGGTCCCTGCCTCATTCAACAGTGGGCCCACATTTTCCCTAGTCTTCTTTTGGCTACTTAAGTAGCACTTAGGTACTTACAGAAGCCTATCTTCTTTTTGCCCTGCTCTCTCTTCTCAGGATCCTGAACTCCACCATCTCATGGTCACTCCAGCTGGTGCTGTCTTCAACCTTCACATCACCAGCAAGCCCCTCCTTTTTTGTGAGTGTAAGGTCCAGCAGAGCATCTCTCCTCATTGGCTTCTCTTTCACTTGCGTCAGGAAGTTGTCATTGATGCTCTCCAGGAACCTTGCTTATTCTCTGCTGTGTTGTCCCTCCAACAGATACTGGGGTTGTTGAAGACCCACATGAGGACCAGGGCCTGTGAACATGAGGCTACTTCTAGCTGTCTCTAGAAGATGTCATCCACTTGTTCTTCCTGGTCAGGTGGCCTATAGCAGACACCCACTATAGTGTCACCCATACCACTCTGCTCTTTAATCCTTACCTTTAATCCCATTCATCAACATCATCCCATACATTGAAACACCATGAGTGAGGAAATCTGAAATGGTCCAACCAAGCTTCATTGCTTCCTGATACGATATGGCCTGAATCCAATAGGTCTTCTGGTCCTAATTCATTTAGATGCTTTTGAGAATCTTTCTTCTGAGTGTTTA
Source organism: Oceanodroma leucorhoa (assembly GCA_030449065.1). NCBI lineage: Eukaryota > Metazoa > Chordata > Aves > Procellariiformes > Oceanodroma > Oceanodroma leucorhoa. The sequence goes on along the minus strand of JASVER010000181.1, from coordinate 154,136 downwards.
AACAGGGTCTTGGTACTCTGTACTTTTTTCTTTATGTTGGACTTTTTAGATAAAGTGTTGGCAATTGCTTAGTTAGCCTATTGAAAGTCTAAATTATTCTTTATTGTTTTCACCAAAGCAATTCAGTTTTAAAGTAGAAACAGATTTTCTGTGACTAAATGATAAGATATAATGAAAGAGGAGGTGGTTTTAATAATAATACAATTGTATCTGTGGTACTTCAAATATTTATGCACATGATTAATTCAAATGATGCCAACAGATTGATTCAAGTGAATACAATTTTTTTCTCTTTAAGTGTTTGTGAGAACATTATAATGTGTTAGATGCTAAATGTTCATATAAAGTTTTGGCCACAGATTTTCCTAACACTTTGCAGCATTTCATCATGGTTTAAATGCTAGTTTAAAAAAAATCAATGTACATCATGATGAAAATTAATTAATTTTTAAGTCACTCTCGATTCAGTCTTTGGCTCTCTCTCTTGCCTTGCTACAGTTGTTCTGAGGACAAGGAAAAGGAATATTTCTTCTCCTGACTTTTCATTCAGAAACCTTGCACACATGTGTAATTTAAAAGAAAAGAAAAAGCATTCATGTAAAATTTTGTTAAAAAGCTAATAAAACAGTGAATCTACTTTTAAGAAGAGCGTGAAGGCAGTTACTATCACAAGACTGCCATTACACTATCTTACAAAATTTAGGCTTTTTATATCCTCTTGATCTAAACATCTTGACTTTGTTTTTAAAGTAGAGCTTGGATCACCGTAGTGCATTTTGTCTCTACTCGTGTACTGCAGACAGCTCTCTGTTAGTATGAATTCTTAACAACAAATGTTTTACACAGTCATAAATCCTTTCACTCACCCTTTTATGTTTTCCACTGTTACAGCAGGAAATAGGAATGGGTCTCCTGTTGGCTTTACATTTCGTGAGACTCAGGCATACAGCGAAGCAAAGTAGTTAAGAAAAGTGGCTAAACCAGGCAGGTCCCTCTCTCACATACCAGYCAAAACTGAGCACATACAGTGTGGTTGTGCCCTTTATCCTCTGCCAATGTGTTACGGGAGTTTTCGACCTCTAACTGCCACGAAGTCAGAGCACGTATTTCTACCTCCAACATGTCCATTCTCTCTCCCACTCTCCTGTACCACTCCATGATATTCCTACTTCGTATTTTTTGCAGATGTTTTTTCCTGCTGCAGAACRAAAAAATAAACACCGCCAAAAACATCATCGTCCATTTTTGGGGGTCTATCCTGAATGTTGGCAACCGTAAATACTTACAAGTATAGTTCTGAGAGACGAAAATCTTTGTCTAAAGCTTTCGATAAAAGGGAGCCACAGTTAGCCTCGTCCGTCTACCCTGCCCCCTTGCACACCCCCTTTTCACATACAGGGTTACTACAGYAAAAGTAAACTTGAGTCAACTTTTTGGATGGCCTTTTTTATTGTGTTAATACAGTGCATAGTGCGACAGGGTCCTTACCCTGATGGTGACCCCTGGACAGCCACAGAGAAATAAATAGCAGCCATGAAAAGTTGCGTATGAAACAGCCACTACAAATGACAAAAACTTACATGGCCAGGCAGGAAAATCAGTAAGTTCATATCATCGTGAGCACCTGGCCAGATTTAAAAGTTTTTTGGTAGCTACCACCCAGGCATCTAATTAACTTTACAAGTCTTAACCATATTCTACAGCAGGACCTATAGATAATACACAAATTACAGAATAAGAAAAACACCGCAGAAGAGGAAGAAAAGCACATGGGTAATGTGCTCTTTCTCAAAATCACACCACAGCATGGTGTGACACACATGTCACACTGTAGTGACAGTCTTGATGTCTGTTTTTCAGGCCTGCACCAGGTGCTTTTGACACTTTTAGTATGATGCACTGTTTACAATTTTGGCTGATTTTTATGACATTCAAGTGTGGCATATTCGAGAGAGGTTTTGATATCCTTTGTCTGTGCTTATAAGCACCCAGACCCATTGCTTAGCATTTTTAGAACTGTGCCAATTTCATAGCAATTTTTCATAGGAAAAGAAGCCGCTYCCTCCTCTCAAAAATCTCTCTGATACTTTACCATGCTCAGACATAATCTGATTCCATGAGTGTTAGCACCCACTTTTATTTTGCCTTTCATCCAACAAAAAATAACTACCAGGTACACAAAACCCTTTATATGCTGCCTGGGAGACCTCTGTTTTGATGGCTGTGCTTCCCCCTTGTTGTGGTGTCTTCTGTTGCATGGGACCAATTCAGTTTCATGGTAAAGCGTTGCAGTTAAAAGGATATAATGGAGTATATTATAACCCACTACAGACAGGAAAGCACACGCCTCCTCTCATTTTCCACTCAGTGCCCTGACTACAGTTCCCTTTGTGTGAATCATCTCTCACAAAAKAGACCAGAAGGCATTGCTGCTGTATTTTTTTAGGCTTTAGTAACTCTCATGAGATGAATCAACAAGACCTTCAACTGAGTCACCGTTCCTTTCTTCCTTCCAAGCAGCTAAGTAGTTATTGGAAGAGGGCTGGATGGATGGGAGGTAACRTCGTCTAACTGAAATTGTATTTATTGCCTTAGAAGTAAAGCAAGTAGGTATTTTTTCAAGCCCTGCTCTAACCATCTGATATTTGTCCTTAAAGAAGTCCTTTCACATATCTGCTTTGGTTCCCTGTTTATGCAGGACTGATAATGTTCAACTAAAATATAATCATAAAAATATGAGAGTTGTTTCCAAGTGCTTATCTGCAAGACAGCTGGAGTGCAGTTAGCATAACTGAAGTAATTAATGAATAATGATAATAAATAATTATCTTCGTAAGGCATATTTGGCCTTTGCATGATCTTTTGTGAGAAGATTTGGTACTTTCATTTAAATACAATATTTTTTTATCCCCCAAAGCAATCTAATCAACTCTGCAGGAAGGCTGGTATTTCTGTTTGATTGGTTGGTTGATAGTTGAGTTTATTTTCATAGAATCATAGAATCATAGAATCATTAAGGTTGGAAAAGACCTYTAAGAKCATCGAGTCCAACCGTCAACCCAGCACCCATGCCCACTAAACCATGTCCCGAAGCGCCACATCCACACGTTTTTTGAATGCCTCCAGTGTTGGTGACTCCACCACTTCCCTGGGCAGCCTGTTCCAATGCCTGACTACCCTTTCGGTGAAGAAATTTTTCCTAATATCCAATCTAAACCTCCCCTGGTGCAACTTGAGGCCATTTCCTCTCGTCCTATCGTTTGTTACTTGGGAGAAGAGACCGACCTCCGCCTCTCTACAGCCTCCTTTCAGGTAGTTGTAGAGAGCGATGAGGTCTCCCCTCAGCCTCCTCTTCTCCAGGCTAAACAACCCCAGCTCCCTCAGCCGCTCCTCATAAGACCTGTTCTCCAGACCCTTCACCAGCCTCGTCGCCCTT